>JAFIRS010006134.1:0-42421 GCA_018342105.1 Gonioctena quinquepunctata | reverse complement strand
TTTGAACTTTACTTTGGGTTTTGCAGCATTGTTTTGCTGCTTCGAATTTCCCAAAGCGCGTGCCAGTGCGTCTACGAGATGTTTTGGGACGAGCTAGTGTCAACGCTTGTCTTGTTTCTTGGTCACGGAGTCCATCCAAGAATGCCTGAACCGCTAATCGCTCCATTACATTTTCCGGTGTGGCTGGATATGCGAGACGAACCAAGCGTGCAATGTCAGCTTCGAATTCTTGTAAGGATTCGCCCGATTTCTGGCAGCGATTTTTCAGTTGGGAGTGGTATACGTGTTCCAAATGGGCCTGGCCATATCGTAATTCTAGATGTTTAATCAGCTGATCATAGTCCTCCTGTTCTTGGGCGGTAAGAGTTTGTAGAATATTCGTCGCTTCTCCACGTAATGCAAGTGTTAGTGCTACAGCTCTTTCCCTGCATTCCATCCATTTGCTTTGGCCGCTGCTTCAAACTGTCGGCGGTAATTTTCCCATGGAGTTTTTCCGTCGAATTGAGGCGGCTTCATGGAAAGCTTCCCTATTTCAGAAATGACCTTGACATCTTTTATACCCTCTTGAACTTTATCCAAGTTCAAACTCAAGTCCAGCATTGCATTTTCGTTAACCATCTCTGTGGAGGGCGCACTATTAATTCGTTTTTCCAGCTTACTGATCGTTTCCTTTATTTTATCTACCTCCGTGTTCATTTGCTCCCTCATTTTATCTATCTCTGTCTCAACGGTTCCCATTCTTCCTTCTAGAAAATTAGCCACACCACACAATTCTTTTTTTAGGCCTTCTGTGTTTTCCAGGAACTTCTCTTCCAGGCTTCTTGAATTTTCTAGAAGTTTCTCTTCCAGATTTCTAGAATTTTCTTGAAGCTTCTCTTCCAGATTTCTAGCATTCTCTTCCAGGCTTCTTGAATTTTCTCGAAGCTTCTCTTCCAGATTTCTAGAAAGCTTCTCTTCCAGATTTATAGAATTTTCTTGAAGCTTCTCTTCCAGATTTCTAGAATTTTCTTCAAGCTTCTCTTCCAGATTTCTAGAATTTTGTTGCAGTTCTTCTTTCACGGATTTAGTAGTTTCTTCGAGTTTATTCATTACCAAACTTAAATCACCTCCGGGAACTTCGAATAAAAATGTTTCGGGGTCCTCACCTTCTTGTATAAGTCCTTCTGCAAGTCTTTCCTGGAGTACTTGCTTTTTACCTGTTGTTTCCAGTTCCCTTTCCTCCAATTCTTGTTTCAATTCCGCTACCTTCAAATCCGAAGGCGCACTTTTCTTGAACACATTTTGTCTTTGACGAGGTATCAGTCTGTTTTACACGAAAAGTTATCAGTTTGTTAAAAATTCACTTCGCGAATTCTTTTCCACGGGCCACCAGTCTATTGTTTCACGCGAAGAGTGTATCAGTTTATATTCCCACGCACAATTGTCCACTTCGCGAAAACCGGGCCACTGTCTATTTTCTGTTTCACGCGAACAGCGTATCAGTTTATATTCCCACGCACAATTGTCCACTTCGCGAAAACCGGGCCACTGTCTATTTTGGGCGTACAGAAAGGTCTATCAATTTATTTTTCTGACTATCCACTCCACGACCACTTGTTTATTTTCAAAATCTCACTTCCGACACCAATTGTAACGTAAATAAACTTAACTTGGTTTAAATAATTTATTTCACACTGAATCTACAACTTAATTTATATTACTACGCCACTGTATAGCTCGATGGTATGGGCTCGTTCAGATTGTTTTCTCCCTCTTGAGGGCGGTCTATTTATCTCCGATACAGCATTCTCGATGTTTCGAATTCTTCCAGTTGGCGACGGCATGTTCCAATTGTTTCCAATATTGACCGTTGCATTACGCGGAAAAGGGACTGGATGGTTCTCGAATATCTCCGGGGATGATCTCATCGCTGTCGACGGCAACATGTGAGGCGACAGGTCCGGCCTAGGTTCGTTACAGTATGAACATGTTCAACTTTCCTTCCACCCTCCTATCCTACCTTTTATTGGTTCATAAAATTCGAATTTGGAACATAAGCTTAAGATTCAAAGGATATCATTAGTTTTCCCGAAGAGTGTAACTATTTCTGATTCCTTTCGTCTTCTCCGCAAGTATATACCACTAGAGGAAACAGTATGCCGAGGTCAGAGGGACTGTGATTTCACTTCTTACAATTTAAACCAATTTCCTTAAATTTGCGATTTAAACAATAAGGGGGATTACAATGTCCATTTATTTCACTTTATACCCAATGAATGTGTCAAATACAGTTCAGAATATCGCATTCGACACTGCACAATCAAACTGTATTAATCAAACAAATGGATCGTCAATTAAACAAACTGTCTATCGCTTACGGGCGATGCGCTTTCAAATTCGTTGGCCAAACACGGAGAAGTTGGCGAAAATTGAGAGAATTACCTCAACCTTCCTACTTACTGGGGGTTTTTTTGTCGCCCCGATATAAAAAACAGCAGTAGCGTAGCGTATTCGTAACATTATTTTAGTTATTGAATCGAAAATGAAATTCACTCTGGAAACAATAAAGGAGAATCAATTATCTTTCTAGGATGTTATGAAGAAATCAATACCATCACACCAGTTGGGAATTGTGAAATGTCTGGATAATCGAGCATAAGTAGTTTGCTATTTCCACCAAGTTCTGTGGAAAAATAACGTCAAAAACTCAAAGAAGTATCAGAATTCCAGCTAGGAAATCAACAGAAAACAATTTCCAACTAGGACTATGCGGGGTCATTTGGTTCGTCCTTCCACAAACAGCTACTTCATATCGGCCTGAATTTGTCCTCGTGTCGCCAGCCTGCCCAGGATTTTCGTCCATTCGCGATAGAACGAACATAGAAATAATTCAAATTGAGTCTCCCATGCATGTGTGACAACATGACCCTTCGTATATTTTCAGCGAAGTCGGACTGTCGGTATAAATTACGTTCCGTTGATTCTCAAACGAAAGCCAAACGCAAAATGAAATGCTGTTGAAACATATTAGACCGCATGTCTGCCAGAATTGCCATTCTGCCATGTCGAAACAACCGACGTTATTGAATTTATGAATACATCAACACTGGAATTTCAAGCATCCAGCACTCGCGAAACGATGTCGAGAAAGATCAAAATTATGTAACGTTGAATCTTTTATGTTGTGTGCACTCATACTCGGTATGCGTACCACCACTTCATTTTAATATTCAGGATGACGCGACGTTCCCGACTTGATGCCCAGTGGTTATGCCATTCCAAGGATGATCATCTAGAAAAATCCATCATGTACGAGTGTGACTCGTGCACTGTTTCATCATTTCATTTAATAATTCGCAGATAACCCCAGTTAAAAAGTAGGTGAATAACATATAGTTTTGATTGAATATTGTTTGAAGTCAATTTTTTGTGAAGGAATACTCATTATTATCAGTGTTTTGGGATTAGAATCTTCCACAATCTGAGAACGAAGTCAAAGGAGACAACCAATTTTCAGGGAAACAGAGGAGAAAACCAATTTACCTTTTTAGATCTTATGACCCAAAAATCAGATTATATCAACATAATTCTTTTCCGAAACAAAACACACAGTTATAAATATCTCCACTTCAGCTGAAATCATCACGGTAAAGGGTATAGTTGAATGTCTCTACAATGAAGCCAAAATGATATGCAATTAATCAGAAAACCTTGAAGGGAGATTATTTCCATGAAATCCATATTAAAGAACAATGCGGATCCAAAAATGACCATCCTTATAGAAAATTGCTTTCGGTGAAAAAATTTTGACTTCCTGAAAAAGTGTCCATGGGCACAAAAAAATCAATTATATTCAAAACAACCAGTGTGAGATCTCTGATGGGAATTGAAGATTTAATTAGCCTGGATGAACTCCCTCAATCTCGGTCGAAGTTATTTGACATAATTTTTTTACACAGGGTGGTTCCAAAATAGGGGTACGTCAACTCCTCGTTTCTTAGGTCGGATAGGAAAGAGCATATCATATATATTGTTATGATATGAAAAATATGTTGAATATGAAAATAATATAAATTTGATATATTCATTTTTATACATTACATGAATACCTGCTATGATTGTTTTTACAATTTTTTTGTGTACTTTGCATCTCTGAAACCTTTGGCCATCTTATAGTCAACGCAGATGATCCAAGAGTTTAGCACTGGGGCTTTTATATTATCATATATGTATAGAAATTAAAATCCACAAATAAAATTTTAGAATTCGAATAGACAAAAATAATCTACAAGCAAGAACATCCTGGGTGCTAATTTTGAATCACAAGGAAACATGACAAGGAAATGTCAAACTATTTTCATTGGAAATCATAAAAATATCAAATATGAGAACAAAAAATTGGTACATGTAAATTTTCAACAGTTCTATATGAATCATGTGTGGATACAGAAATTGTAAATAAAATATGTATTATAGGTTAAAATAAGAAAATGTGTTTTTAAAAATAGTGTTTACAGTGGAAATTTGTACTGAAGAACAAAACAAGATGGTTGCCAGGAAAAGAGGAAAATAAGAGTCGAAAAAAGAAATTTTTGGAGAGAAGCGTGATGAAGAATGTATGAAAGAAATCAACGCAAATGAGCTGACAACCGAAGTGAAGCTGCAATTGGACACTCAAAACCAAATCAAGAAACAACCACAGATTCGACCAAGCAACCACCTACCTTCAATTCAGATCAGATTTCCTGTACATGACGTAACCAGCAGCAAGAGGGTTCAACGTTAGCAAACTTTACTTCCTATAGCCACAGAATAATCCAGGACTCGCGTGAGTGCACAAGCTGTAATCACAACAGGAACTTCATCAACAAAAACCAAATAAAGTGATAATATTTGAGTCAGACACTTTTTGGTTTATTGTTAACAACACCTATTCAAAGTGGTGAACTTTCTTTCTTATTCTTTATTATGATATCAATATGAACTCTATATATTTATTTTACATTGTTCCTTGATTGCCATGAGCAAGTTTATTCGATGTTGTTGGATTTGATTGGTTGGATAACATTCACTAGTGAGGTAGATATCGCTGGAATAGGTATTTAAAATATTGATTTGAATAAAAAAACAATCACTTAACTATATTGTGAACTCATTATTTATCATTTGACCATATTACAAGCTATATTTCAAGCAAAACAACTAGATGGCGCAACTGCAATCCTCCTGAGATAAAGACGATAATCTCTACATAGGCGTTCCGATTGAGCTGGAGAAAGGTGATAAAAAAGAGGTAAATAGTGTATTGAAAAGGGTAAGAGCATCATAGCCGGAGTTTATTGTTATAAAAATAATAATATTAATAATTATATAAACAAATACAATACATCATAACAAAATATATATATTTATATATATATATATATATATATATATATAATAATAATCTTCATTCACCACATGTTACAATAATAAATAAGTAATTATAATGAATAAATAGAACTTTCCCCCATGAAGAAAACTTGTTTGTGGGTAAGTTTTATCTATATATCATTATGGCATCACCATTAAAGCTTCTTCGACCTATTCTTAGTATACTTCATGCTTTTTCCATTGAAATAGTGCCGGATAAGTATAAAACTAATGATGTAAAATATATAAAGTATAAAATAAAGGTAGTACAAGAGCTATATAACAAACACAAATAACTTGTGAGAGTAGTGGGTATGAAATAGAATGTAACATATATGGAGTCTAGTATGTATATTCAACATACATTGATAAAATATTTTGTAGTAGAGGGCTCAAAATTGAGTAAAGAGGAAATTTTTTTGTATCGATAAATTGGAACAAGTCTTTTCTATTGATATTATTGATCCAATTGGTTATTCTTGATTTAAAAAGGTTGTGGGAATTGATATTTTCGATATTTGGAGGTGGACAGTTGGAGAGTTTTGGTCCTAAGTATGGGAAGAAACTCCGCCCTATTACTTTTGCCGTTTTAGGTACTATGACGTTGAAGTTATTTTGGTCGAATGGTTTTATGTCAGAGGTGACATATATTGTTCATTTCTGTATCGTTTCAACAGAATTATTTTTTAATATATCTGGTAAATGTCTAGAAATTGTGATTTTTCCTAGAGAACATCATCATGTTTGGGTTGTTGTAGATTATCTTGGTTACGTATCTCTGTATTTTTTCTATGTCGGAAAGGTGAAGATGAGCTGCATTTTCCCATGCAATTGGTCCGTATACCAAGTGCGTCCCGACTGAGGCATAGTATAAAGTCATGATATGTCTTATTGGGATTGTTTTCGTGAAATACTTGAATTTATAGAGGACCTCTCCAATTTTTTTCACAACATATTTGATCTGTTGCTCCCATCTTAGGTGGGAGTCGATATATGTGGGTGAAGGTCTTAGGTGGGAGTCGATTATTTCTTATTTTATTTTACTTCACTTGGCTTTTTGATTTCACATATATATATATATATATATATATATATATATATATATATATATATATATATATATATAACGAAACAAAGAGAAATTTGTAACGAATCCAAGAAAGCCACCATCCACCTACAGCTGTTTCATGTTTTCCCAATCATCAGGTCTTTCTCAAAATCGTACCAAAAATCTCATAGTGCTAATACCTACCGGCAAAATTATAGAAGTGCCACCTATAATTTGTAGGGTGAAGCTTAGACCTAATGACGTGGAATTTGATGACACGAGATGTCGTGCACATCAATAGGTCACCAACAGATGTCAGTATAGGCCAATCCACGACACCAAAAGTCGTACTCCTAGTGCGTTCAGAGTAACGCAATCAAATAACGGTACGTCCTGATTGCGAGCCACATGACTACGCTAGATCTAACTACGAGCTACACAACTCCGCTCAATCGGAGGTACATTGTCGTTGATAAAACCGACAGATTCAAAACAATATTCTTTGAAATTGTATGAACACATAAAGGAAACTCAAAATTGTTATACAGCAGGAACTTTTGTACATATTTGTTAATAGACAAGTATAAATTCCGTATTTGTTCTATTGTTGTAGTGATTTACAGAAGGAAACGTCATTTGATTTGCAATTATTATTGGCTAGGAAGTTTGAATTTTTATCCTTATCGAACGAAAAATTCTGGCGTCCATTCAAATTTACAATTCCTTGAAATCTATGCTTGAAACATAAATGAATTTGAAACTAGCAAGGCGGTCCAAAGAACTCCACACCACTCTTCACTGAATAGCCTGGGCATTTTATTACATAATTAACTTGTAACAATGTATTGTTTACAGATTAATTGAAATTGACAATAAACTTTGCAGCCTGGGCATTCTATTACATAATTAACTTGTTACAATGTATTGTTCATGTATTGATTGAAATTGACAATAAACACTGTTATTATTATTATATATAGTTTTTTTAACTGTTTTTATCCTCATTTTTTCATTGAAATATATCAGATAAATAAGGATTTTCGGAATTCAACAGCATCGAAACATCACAAACAAGTGGTAAATCTCTTACTGCATAAGTGATTAACCTATTGAATAAACTTCATTCACATCTCATGTATTTTTCATGTATGAATTGAAATTGACAATGAACATTGTTATAATTATTATTATATTCTTATCCAGCACTGTTGATTTTATTTCGCTCAGATACTAGAACTATTTTGGCACTTTACTAAATTTACTATTAATGATAGCAGTTTTTTTTTTTTTTTTTTTCCCATTTTTACCCAATCTAATTTCTGTCAAGTTCCTTACCGTATCCATCCAAAATTCTCCTCAGATATCAGTGTGTTCGGGTTGACTGTTGATTTTATGGAATTGATGAAAACCATCAGACATCGTCATCACTCGAATATCGTACAATTATATAAACGAATCCATGTGGAAATACAACTCTGAAAATATGCCATGATTCCTGATTTTTGACATGGAGCGTTTCCTCCAGAGTATTGAAGAGGATATTTTTTTGAAATAGAGAGCATAATGTGCATCCCTAGTACTCAATGTACCACAGTTACGAATCCCAGTGGAACATCTGTTGCAATACCCTTGGATGCTAATAATATTCGATGACAATGATAACGTTATCCTGTGACCATCTGAAGCAACTTTGTTCCGAACTCTAATCACTCATTAAAGTTTAACGCTGTTAGAATTCGCGGATGGTGTTGCTAACATACCGTCCTTGTAGCTGGATTAGGGAAACGCAAGACCGGATCCCTCCATATACTATATTATTGATTTCCAGAGTTATGTAGTATATGGCATTATTATCTCTTCGAATTTTTGTGAAATGATTGTTGGAAGTACAATCATCAAGGTTCCACTTTTTCGTGTTTATACTGTATCTGATAAGTTTTGTTTCTGAGATCTGTCAAGTTGTAGTTGAATAGAGATTTTTTTTTTCAAGTTAAAGACAATGTGATTCTCCGATAGATCGCGTGCGGAGGCATGTCAACTTCGAAATTTTAAATAGCTTGGGAGGTCATGTTGCACATCGTTCAAAATATATTCAATTCTCCCTCCAACCATCTAATTGTTTTTATCATTTAATTGATTTGTTTTTCCACAATATGTATTTGAAATGTCAAGCATGAGAGCGGATCTGAATGATACCCTTATGTCGATAACTTTTGAACGGTTTCTTATGGAACAATAGGACAAAAAATATTTTGAATGTTATTACCGATCCTACTCTTTGAGAGAAGAAATATTTCAATTACTCGACAGAGGGCGCTGGGGGCATAACAACTTGAAAATTTCGAATGGCAAATAGGTCGAGTTGCAAACCGTGTAGAAGGTAATTCAATTGTAGTTCTACGTAATCACAATTGCGATGAGTAACACTGAATACGTTCAATAGAGGAAGATTCATTACGTTAATGATTTTTCATTTTCTAATTCGTTTCAAAGCTCAATTAGGTAGAAATTTTTAATCCATACAGTATTCCCATTTTTTCAATTGATGCGGCCCATAGTCGAGGAAAATCCATATTGAAGTAACCGAAAGACATTCAATTCACTAAACGATTTTCACTTAACTGGGTTTACAAAACCACGACTAGTGTTTCGATAAACAATAGCCTTTTATAGCCTTTTCAAGAGATTATACCCAAATAATACCCAACTCATTTATAAAGGGTATCATTTATCGGATTTACTAATCTGATAAGTAAGCAGTAACCCAGAAATGCCTATTATGAATGGATTATTTTGTAGATGTTCAAGAATTTCTAATGTAACAATTATTATATCATAACTTACCTGCTCTTTGTATTATCGCAATTGTATTCAAAGAAGAGGTTCATTCTACTTCTACTACTATTATTTCGAATTTGAAACATTATCATGGTTCATGTACGTCCCATCAAAAAAAAAACTGAAGCAATATACATTTTTGGTGAGGCCCGTGGGAACTACCATGCAGCAGAGATACTTTTGAAAGAAAAATTTCTCGATCATCCAATAACTCGAAAGTGTCCGAGGAAACTGGTTGAAGAATTCAACAGAACTGGCACTGTTCATAGGGCCAGTGGAGTTAGCCGAAAATCGATTTTGGAGGACACGGAAGTTTCGGTAATTGCCAAATGCATATTGTGAGAAAACGTATGAAGGAAATAAAAAAAAAAGGTGGTTGGAAATAAAATTGAATTGTCTTTTCAACGATGAGCCACATAACCCCACCATGCTATCTGAAATTTCCAAGTTGATGCCCCCCCCCCACGCCATCTGAAGGGCAATCACGATATCTCTCATTTCAAAAAGTAGCATCGGTGATATCATACAATACTTTTTTTTTTATTCAGGAAGAGGCATAAAAAGCCACAAAGTCACATACCAAAAAATTTAAAAAAATAATAAATGAATGGCATTGACGAATGAACTCCAGATGATAAGTGGTTATTTCCAAAACTTTTTCCAGCCAAACGAATAATTAGACATTCTGACCAGTTCAAGTAACAAACTCGTAAGCGGTTCAAATTGGAGAAATCAATGGGAGAATAATGTTCATATATTCCATTGATATATTCTATTCAATTATATTCAGTAGGGGTGTCAATACACTGCGACCCATAAGGTCCATTGTGTCTCTTTCTTGTGGGCTTGTGGCTCAGTGGCAGGAGCGTTGGTCTTGTGTCAACTGTTTTCACCCGACACGGGTTCGAATCCCGCAGCTGGTGAAAAAATTTTTCAAGGTCCCAAGAGGGGTTTTGGATCCCACTATAAAAGGTAAGGTCCCCGTGATTTTAACTCCTACAAGTTTTCATCAACTTCTGAGGATTGTTCAAACAACTAAGAAAGCTGTTAAAAAAAAAAAAAAAAAACTGCTGCCCAGCCGTTTGAGATGTCTCAACGACTAGAGCAGTTCCTCCAGTCATATGGCTTTTGAAAAGTTCAGTATATCGGATGGCTCCAGGTTAGGTGGATTTCCTCTTTTCTATTTGATTTTCTCCAAGATATCATGCCCTCGGATTCTGCAGGATAATGCATTCTGAGAGAATGTGAATGAGGTCTCGCCCTCTTCCTCGCAAAACCTGCATTCCTCTCCCTCTACTAATTCGAGTTATCTCAATCGGCAATGCCTGTTGGAATTCCCGTTAGAATTCTGAGCTCATTTTTACTCTTGCTGTTGCAGTCATTTTATCTCCCCTGGTAATTTTCCAGTATGACCTTGACCTGCCTCATTCCATGTGATTCTATCCAGTATCGGGATATTTTGTTATGAACTTTTTTTTCAAGTTCGTCTAGTATTGTGCTGGTTCTTATTCTGCAGAAGGGTTCAGGTTCCAGAGATGGTGTTTCAGCCTCTTTTTTGCAATTACGACTGCCATTTCATTACCCTTCACTCCAGTGGTTCTGAAACAGTGTTGTTCTTGTCTGGTTCATTCAGTTTCTCTAGGCACTCCCAAACCAGCTTGGTGTTGATTATATGGGAGTTCAGAGCATTAATGGCTACTTGACTGTCTGACATGATGATGATCTCTTGTCTGCGAAAACTTCTTTCTACAGAGTAAGTCAGAAGTACTCCAGGAGGTGATTTCTCACAATATTCTGATATGAATTGCCAATTAAATAATTGTCTGGAAACGCTTTGTTCACCAGAAACAGGGTGTTGAAGTTCTATTTTTATTTCCGTTTTTTCTCAAATAACTTTCGAAATACTGACCTTAGTTAAACGAACATTGGTATTGAGAGGTTTTTGGAGGTCCAGAATTCGAACCTGTTGTTATTATTGCTCTTACTCGTAGGGGGCACCACCTACACGTCTTTTTCTTTTCTGGAGTTTCAATAAAAAAATGAATTTTCTATCATATCTACGTAAAAAGGCTACACTTGTTTCAAGTCGCTATAAGTGAACGTTTTCTAGATATTTGGACTTGAAAATTTCAAGTCGATTATTTGATAATCGATGCGTGTTGAAGTTATTACCATTATTTTGCAATTTCACAAGAATGCTTGGGAAATGAATTTGACGTTCAAGTAAGTAGTTTTGGTAATTACATATTATGTGACAGTTAACGTTTTGTTGAAGTTTCTGTAAGTTTTAAAACACTAATTTTGAAAAAATTCATTATTTAAACAATAATGCTCATTTAGCCGATATGCATTCCGTTTATGGCTTTGCGGATGGCAATGCGCGCGCAGCAAGACATATTTACCGGGAGCAATTTCCTAATCGAGTACTGCTCCACCGTCATTTGGCAGAAAAAGGAAGCTTAAAGAGGGCTGCTGATATTATTGGGAGATCACGAGCAGTTCGAACCCCAGAAATGGAAGAAGCTGTTTTGAACGCTCTCGAGGAGAATCCAGAAACAAGAACAAGAATAATTGCTGAAGCACAGTTTGGAGAATTATCCACGATCAACAATTTTATCCATACCATACTCAAGGGGTACAAGCTCTTTTGCCACGAGACTTTCCCCAACGCATTACTATGTGTCAGTGGTTTTTGAGAAAATTGGTTGGAAATCCTCAATTTTTCAGATATGTACTCTTCACGGTCGAGGAAAACTTCTCCCGGAATGCTATCATCAACTTTCATAACAACCATGTTTGGGCTCTGGAAAATCCGCACGCAGTCAGTGAAATATATTATCAGTATCAATTTTCTGTAAATATATGGGCGGCAATAATTGATAATTACTTGATAGCTCCTTTCTTTCCTCCGTTCCAAATGAATGGCGCCACTTACAGAGACTACTTAGAAAATGAATTGCCGAGACTACTTCAGAAGGTAACATTAGAGATACGTTTCCTTATGTGGTTTATGCATGACGGGGCTCTGGCCCATTTCAGCACTGTAGCCAGGGAATTCCTCAACACTGTCTATCCAAATCGATGGATCGGTAGGGGTGTGGAAGAAGGTAAGCAGGAGTGGGCACCAAAGTCCCCAGATGTAAACCCGCTAGATATTTTTTTTGGGACTTTTGAAGTCATTAGTTCATAAAACTCCAGTAGCGAACAAGGAATATCTAAGAAACCGAATAGTAGACGCCTGTGAAAAAATAAGGAACACACCAATAATTTTTAAGCGGGTTTAAGATTCAATGACTAGAAGACTGATTACCTGTATCTTCGCTGAAGCTGGACACTTCGAACAATTCATTCGAATACAATTCATTCTCCTTTATTTTATCCTACATATTCGAAATTTCTTGAAATAAAATGTTGATATTTCTTGCAAATTTTATTAAAACAAATACAGAGTTTGCATTCTTGATACAATAATAAATTGTTGAAATAAATAGAATGGGTGGCGCCCCCTTCAAAAAACCAAAACGTCAAATTCATTTCCTTAGTATTCTTGTGATAAATGCAAAATAATGATAATAACTTCAACACGCATCGATTATCAAATAATCTACTTGAAATTTTCGAATCCCAATAACTGGAAAACGGTTGCTCATAGCGACTTGTAACAGGGGTAGCTTTTTTTACGTAGATATGATAGAGGAATTGATTTTTTTCACGAAAAATGTGCTAGAAGTACGCTCAAAAAAGTGATGAATTTTCAAAAACGAAAAAGACGTGTAGGTGGCGCCATCTACGAGTGAGGGTAATAATATCAGGTTCGAATTCGTCACCTCAAAAATCCTCTCATAACCAATTTTCGTTCAATTAAGGTCAGTATTTCGAAAGTTATTTAAAAAAACGAAAATAAAAATAAAACTTCAACACCCTGTATCTTGGAAACGAAGCGTTTCCGGACATATATTCATTCGGACAATTCATATCAGAATATTGTGACGAATCACCTTCTGAAGTTTGTCAAAGTATTTCTGACTCACCCTGTATATTGAGCTTGACACATTTTCCGATGGCGTAGACTTCCGCTTGGAAAATGCTCGGGGATTTGCCTTGACTTTCGGAGTATTTGGTTCCAGGCCCATATACTTCCATTCCAGTTCCTTATGTTGCTCTAGATCCATCTGGGTACCATTTGATGGCATTTCTCTTGAGTCTTGAGATGGTGTCCTTGTCCCATTCACTTTTGCTTCTGAACTTTGTGTTGAACTCTTCCACAAAGCTGAATTTTTTGTCATCTCATCTTGGGTCATATCCCAGGTGTGATGATTTCCAGGGAGGAGTCGAAAATTTGGTGGTTCCCTCTCTGGTCATTCTGTAGGTTGTCCTTATCGCTATACTCTCCACTACTCAATGGAGGGGTGTGAGGCTTAGTTTTATCCATACCTGCCGTTGGGCATGTTCTCATTGCACCTGTTATGCATACACAGGCTAGTCTTTGGATTTTCGATACATTTGCCCTTGTACTAGCCAGAATAGTTCTGCTGCCCCAGACCACTGCGCCATAGGTGATGGTCGGTCTCACTATTGTCGTGTTCATCCATTGCAGGATCTTTGGGGTTACATCCTCAGTTCTTTTCCGCAAATTTTATGCATACCATTGGGGCTTTCGTAGCATTGTTGGTTACTTCTTTTATGTCCTTATTCCAGATGAGTTTATAATCTAGTATGCTGGTAGGGGTGCAGTGGCGCCTGTTTCAGATTGTCTGTTCGGATGTAGTTATCAGTTGCTTTCTCCATCGTTTTCAGAAAAAACGATGTTATTATAATCGGTCGTTGCTGTTTGAGACGGGTTATATCCCTCTTTGCTGCTTCAGGAATAAAGGTGACTCTGTCCCTTCTCCAAACTTCTGGTATATATCCCAGTTCTAGACTGCTATGGCTTTTTCTCACTATGTGTGGTGGGATTTCTTCTTGCCAGCGCTGGAGGAGGGCAGGGAATAGTCCATCAACTCCTGCTGATTTGAACGGTTGGAAGGTATTCATAGCCAATATTATCCGTCTATTGCTGCAAATGTGTCTAGCCATTGATGTGTCTTCTTTGGTAGGTCTACTGTGCTGTTCTAGAGTGTGCGCAGGGAAGTGAGTGTTCAGTTAGAACTGAGTCCTATCTCTTCCACTTCCGATGTAGCTACCATCTGGCTTTTTTTATTGCCATTGCGTTATCGATCCTACTTTTTGCCATGACTCTATGTAGTCTTATTGCTGCAGGTGTGAAGTCAATATCCTCACAAAATTTTCTGAAGCTATTTCGTTTCGCTTTCCTTTGTTCTTTGTTGTAGGTGATTAGTTTCTCTGTGTAACTCTGTCAATTTCCGCTAGTTTCCGCCCTATTGGAGAGCTCTCGTGTTTCGGATCCTAGTTTCATTAATATAGTTTTGATCCGTAGAAATCCCAATTGTGTTATTTCTATGGGCTTTTATTGGAGCCAAACAATAAAATGAATATTTATTTTCTTTTTAGTGCATTCGTATATAAGCTTGTCGTAAAAAAAAATTTCAATCATTTTTATTCTTCTACTCGGAATTGGTTTAGCCACTTCCTGATAATAAATTAATGTTATTAAATTTGTGTAAATATCGGTTTGTTCGAATATACTAGATGGAAAATACTTTAGGATTGAACAACTGAATACAGATCATTTGTTTTGTTTCTGAAATTTATGACCCTATTTTCTGAAACTCGATAGTTTGACACTTCAGAATTCATGTGAATAAACCATGTCATTCAAGTAATAAATTATCATACGGAGGAAATAGTCCCTTCTCAAAGAGAAAGTTCAATATTTGGGGAAGAATCACACGAAGTCGTCTCCACAACGTTTAATTTCCGAAAGTTTGGTGTCAAACTTTGGATACATTCCTTCGGAGTTAGGAATCAAGTCCGAACTCCTGATGATATAGTTATACATGTTTCAGACATGCGTCCATCTTCAGTAAGTTACAAGGTGAAAAACTAAATATGGTGGATGAAAATTTAAGTACAGGTAAAAAACGTTGAAAAAAATTTACTATAAACATGATTATGCATATACGTCTGAAACATGTATGATCATCAAGAGTTCGGACTTGTTTGCTTACCTCGAAGAAATGTATCCAAAGTTTAGTTTTGATACCTAACTGTCGAAAATTAAACGTTGTGGAGATTCTTCCCCTAATAAATTATCGTTGAAAATGATAAATATATATTATGAAAAATCAGATATTGGAAATATCTTGTTCAACACTGTGCCTCATGATATTTTCCTCAAACATTCCAGCAACTGAAAATATTTTAATTATTTCCTTGCTTGAATGAAAATATCCGAGATACGGAGGAAATGAGATTATGCTGCTTCCCGCGACTCTGAAGCGACTTTATTCATCGGGAATATGTTTCGGAGACTGATTCGAGGGGTAGATTACGCAATTTCTAAGCAGCTTACGAATTCTGAATCTGAATTTTGTATCTGATATGCTCATTTGTGGTGACAAGATTCAGGGGATTCGATGCGAAATACAACGGAATATGTTAATACGCGAGCTTGTTGTCTACTTTAGCCAGTTTTGAGTATTCAGAAATCAGAATAAAGATATATCGTTGGCTGTGAGAACTGCTGAGATATTATTCAAGATTCAATAATGAATATGCTCCATAGCAGTACATTCGCAAAATCAGCATTTCATCTGTAATTTTTCGGGATAATTCACGGAATTGAAAGTAATTTTATTTTACTGGTCGGAAGCCAAACATACAATGAAGCTAGCAGATTCAGAAACAACAACTCGTTCACATTCCATCTGAGAGCAAAACATAGAACATATAAAAAAGTGTAGAACCTCCGCTTTTATTGCGATTTATTAGGAATATCAAGCTTTCTGAAAAATTTCGGATAAATTCGATTCAATCGTTCATTCTCACAGTGATCCAAACCATAATAAATATGCTCCATATCGGTACATTCGCGAAATCAGCATTTCATCCTGGAATTTCTAAGAAAACATCCACGGAACTGGAAAGTGTTTCTTTTTGTAGTGGTCGGAAGCCAAACATACAATGAAGCTAGTGGGTTCAGAAAAAACAACTCGCTCACATCTCACCTGAGAGCAAAACCCAACACACATAAAAAAGCGTAGACCTTCCACTTTTATTGCAGTTCATTAGGAATGTCAAGCTTTCTGAGAGATTTCAGATAATCATCATCATTATAATGAATATGCTCCATATCATTACATTCGCAAAATCAGCATTTCATCCTGGAATTTCTTCAAAATCATTCACGGAACTGAGAAGTGTTTTTATTGGTAGTGACCGAAAGCCAAACATATCAGAATAGTGAATACCCTCCCCTTTTATTGCAGTTTGTTGGAAATATCAAGCTTTCTGAGAGACTTCGGAGAAACTTGATTCAGTCGCCCATACTTACAGTGTTCCAAGCCAACATAAAATGATAATTCATTAATCATATTGGGACGCGAAAACCTCACACGTTTGTGAAAAAATATTCAGAATTTTTTTGGATCAACTCCTCCATCACTAATAGTATTCATATTTTTTAATCGTGTTTAGTTTGATATTGCACGATTTATGTGTTGAATTCTGCATCCAATGAAAAAAATAATTTTCTATTTAGAAAAATGTGATACATACATTTATTTCATGAAAAAATATTTGTTTGGACACCTTGTAATGTACATATTCGAAACAAGATATCTTTCGTATATTCTTATCCGTCTTCAAATGGATTTCGCTTTGAAAAAAGTCGTTCATTCAGATAAAGCGAAGAAATATGAATACTTGCCATTTTTCGAAAAAAATTGCTGTTTTAAAAAAAACTAATAAACTTAACCATGGAGAATATTGACACATTCGTAGAGCCTTTGTGGCGCTTCTTATGGATCGATAATATACAGGGTGTTCCATTTAAAATAAGGAAGATTCTGCAAATTTTTATTTACAATATGTGGCAACCTGTTATCCATACCCTGTATATCGCAGGTCGATTTCAGATATATCATTTGAGAGAGTTACCAATGTAGAATATTTGACCATGAAAGGATTCCAATTGGACTTGGCTCAACTTTATAATTTCAAATATTCTGAGTGATGAATATTGGAAGAGAACCTGTCATGCTGGAAATCTCGAAAACCGTCAATATTTCCGAAGTGAAGATATTCATAAAGTATCTTTCATTTCTTATGAAGGAACCGAAAAAGCGATAAAATATATAGGTTGCCATTAAAAAAAACACAATTGGGATCCGCCCAGAAAAAATGTAACACCTTGTTAGACCGACAATTTTTTCATTTTGTCGAACTCGAGCAATAAGGTAATATTATAGAAATATAGATTTCCATCTGTTTCCTAAATAGAGATATGGAATGCGCGGTGTCCACTGTTGCAGGACCCTATATATACAAGGAGTAATCTTACCTCTTGCACACCCGTGAAAGACTAGTTAAAGGGTGAGTCAACAGGATTTCCGTGGTTCATTGCTCCTTAATGTATCACTATTTCGGTTTCTTATATTTTTTTTGTCAAACGGACCATCTAAGACCACCTTCCAAAATTATTATCATTCATACAGGGTGCATCATTGATGCGTGGCTAACCAAAGTTGTTCTTTTTCAAATGAAACACCCGGTATATTTTCATATACTCCGATCGGCTGTTCCTTTGGCCGCTCAACGATTTTTTCAATTTAGAATTACTTTGCGGCGTTGCCGAGTTATTCAAAATAAATCTATTTGGTAGACTTCTTTTCGGAAAATTACCTATGTCACATTTCGAAATATTCAGTAAAGATAATTGGGAAATCGTTGGTCGATATGATGTTCATTGAGAATATCAAGAATTTTGAATAAATTGTACAGGATGTACGATACAACAACACAAATTCAGCCATTTTCAAACCTCGGTATTTTGATTTTTTCAAATGGGACACCTTGTATATTTTCATTTAAATCAACTCCTTTTCAATGACTGTACACTTTTCCTCTTCTATGTCATGTACCTAAAACAACTCGTTTCCGAAATATTCTGGTTTGAAGGAATTGGTCAATATCAAATCAACAATTCTATAGATTTTTTTATCTACATGTTTGTTCATAGAAAATACTGATAATGAATGATGTTTAAATTTTTTTTCCCATCTTCAAAAGCATTCTTGGCAACTCATGAATAACTAGCATAGCAAAAGAAATTTTCAAATGTAACTATTTTTTCTAGTTTAGTTATCCATGACTACCGCTGAAAAATTGATTATCGGAATTTGTAAATAGAGGTAAGTGTCAAACTACAATCCAGTTGTGTTGAAAATATTGTGTCATTATGAATTATCATTTAGAGGACATGGTTAAAATGGTGTATGCTTTGAGGGAAAGTGATGGCAAATGCTTACTGGCATCTAGATTATACGAACAAATGTTCCTGAGAGTAGACATCCAGACCAGCGAGCATTTCGAGAACTCCAAACAAGATTTGAGGAAACCGTAAAAGTATTTCACAAAAAGTTTGATCGTGCTTGTCCTGTAACGAATGATGAAAATACTCTTGATATTGCATTGGATATTACCGAGAATCCCCATGTGAGTACACGTATTTTAAGTAGGGAGTTGGGAATATCTCAATGTGGTGTTTCTCGGATGGTGAGAAAATGCAACTTCCATCCATATCATATGCAGTTGATGCCGGAGCTGACTGAAAAATATTTTCCAAAGCGAATGCGGTTCTGCCAATGGAGTGTAGATAAAATCAACCAAGAACCTGATTTTTTTGAGTATGTTCTATTTTCGGACGAAGCCACGTTTCACAACAATGGCCTTGTGAATCGGCATAATATGCACTATTATGCAACTGAAAATCCTGATTTTGTTAGATATGTCAATCACCAACAACGTTGGTCACTGAATGTTTGGGGAGGTATCATTGGACGGCGTATAATTGGGCCCTTTTTTTTCAACGGTCATCTCAATGGAAGAAGATATCTAAGATTACTGCGAAATCAGTTATCAAATTTATCAGATGTTATTCCATTGGCAATTAAGCAGAGAATGTGGCTACAATAAGATGACGCGCCTGCGGAAATACATTGATAATGAATTCCGTGAAAAATGGATAGGTAGAGGAGGGCCAGTTCAGTGGCCTCCAAGGTCACCGGACCCTACAAAAATTGATTTTTTTCTATGGGAATACATTAAATGGGTTGTCTATCAAACTTCGCCCACAACTCCTGGGTATATGAAAGCAAGAATTCGTACTGCTTTTAGGGAAATTTCAGAGGGAAAGCTGGCACATGTGGATACTAATTTCCGAATCAGATTGAGAGTGTATTGGTGAAAATGGCAGGCACATCGAACATTTGCTGCATTAATTATTGTTATTTTCTGATAAATTCGAATAAATATGATTTTTATGCAAAGTTTAATTCCAAATATGATACCAAAGGCGAACATTTTCAATATTTTCTGTGAAAAAATATCCATCTTTTGGATGTAGAATATCTCGGAAACGAGTTGTTTCAGGTACATGACATGGAGAATGAAAAGTGTAGAGTTAATGAAAAGGAGTTGATTTGAATAAAAATCTACAGGGTGTTCCATTTGGAAAAATCAAAATACCGATGTTTGAAAATGGCTAAATTTGTGTTGTTGTATCGAACATCCTGTACAATTTATTCCAAATTCTTGGTATTCTCAATGAACATCATCATATCGACCATCGATTCCCCAATTATCTTCACTAAATATTTCGAAATATGAAATAGGTGATTTCTCGAAAAGAAGTCCACAAAATAGATTTCTTTTGAATAACTTCAAAATTGAAAAAATCGTTGAGCAGCCAATGGAACAGCCGATTGGATTATATGAAAATATACTGGGTGTTTCATTTGAAAAAGAACAACTTTGGTTAGCCACGCATCAATGATACACCCTGTATGATTGAGAATAATTTTGGAAGGTGGTCTCAGATGATCCATTTGACAAACAAAATTCAAGAAATCGAAATAGTGATACATTAAGGAGCAATGAACCACGGGAATCCTGTTGACTCACCCTGTATAATGCCATTTCATAACAAATCACAATGATTGAACATAAAAAAAACATGATTTGTTCTTTGTAGAATTCGAAAAAAAAATCTCCCGCTCATTTATTTTCTGATTGGTGACTTATAAGAATCTTTCATTCAGCAGCCAATCAGAAAACACTAAGAGAATCTCATGAACTTTCGTTCGTAAACAGTTTTATGAACCGTGCATGCGATAAGCTTGCTTGGCAACAGTGTTCAGTTCACGTGTTTTCAGTCACTTCAATGGTCGCGATGTTATTTTCAAAACAATATTCAATTGCGAATGTTTCCCCTTTCAATACTCTTTGTGTCGTTTTTTTCTTACAAGTGACTGTGATAATTATGATAACTGCCTCAGAGCAGAATCTGAAGTCAACTAGTTCTGACTCTATCACCAGTTTGGATATAACAAAGTTTGTTTGTTTTCTTCACTTTGAAATTGACTATTTATTTCAGGCAGCCTGCAATGTGTACATCCTACATTCTACATTATTCAAATGTCGAGGTAAATGATTATTGCATTCGGCAATTGCTAGAGTTTTCCTCTGAGTAGGTCATCGGAAAGCGAACCCAAAATTTAATCGGTTTATATAAAAAAACAAAAAAAGTTTTCCAATTTTTTTTTTTATTATTTTCAACTACTGTTGTCGTCATTCACGGGTGTGCAAGAGGTTTAATCACACTCACTTATATATTCATAAAATGCCTGTCAAAATAAGATTCGAGTCATTTTTCTCATAGCATACAAGCTGTAATGATGTCACTAGAGCTTCTCGATATTCTTCTGTATATTGAAGAGTAAATGAACAAGAGAATATCACGAAGCTCTGGTGACATCACTGTCGCTTGTATGTGACGAGGAAAATTCCTTAAATCTTATTTTTACGGATCATCTCCTCATAGACATCACAATTCTTTGTTTTTGAACAAAAAATTGTGTCGACTTCCCAAATGAATCAATTCTGCATCCAACACGAGGTACAATATACCTGGAAATAAAAAATTTGTGTATTTTGGTTTCAGTTCATGCTCAGACCTTAGTCTATTCCATTGGAATTTTGACAGAAAATAGTTAAATATTACAATTTTATCCAGAAATTCAAACTGACGTGAGGCCTTCTCGTAAGTTTCATATACTCATGTAAGAATTGTGTATACAAAGTATATAATTTCCCAAATCCATGGAAAAATCTGATTAAACAAATATATATACAGAAAAAATGCTCTGTGGTAGCATTTTTTTGTATATAAAACCATTTGTTTTATTAGATTTATCCATGGATTTGGGAAATTATGTTCTTCCAGTTGAATATTCAAAGTTTTCAAAGTGATAAGTTTTGCTATGATATTAAATATTGTATGATGAATGAGTCGATATAAATTACTTCATATTTTCTTTACCTATCAAAGATCACCTCCTGGAATAGAAAACATATGAATGTACAAACTCAACTTCCCATAGTGTAATACGTTCATTGAATTATTACAATTCAAATAAATATAATTGATATAACTTATATCACTAACAGCCTTCAGTGGAAGGAAGTATTGATTATGCCTTGGGAATATTCATATTAATGATTATATTTTCATATTATGTTCTTTCACCACTGAATTTTTCATATGAATTACTTATAAGAAGGAAATATAGTTACCCAAATAAATATATGTCTGGAAACGCGTCATTTCCAAGATACAAGAGGTTGAAGTTTTATTTTTGTTTTCGTTTTTTTTTTTTAAATAACTTTCGAAATACTGACCTTAATCGAACGAAAATTGGTATTAAGAACTTTTTTGAGGTGTCGAATTCGATCCTGATGTTATTAGTGCTCTCACGTGTAGGGGCCGCCACCTACACGTCTTTTTTTTTTTAAGTCTTATAATTTTTTTGAGCGTACTTTAAGCACATTTTCTAGAAAAAAAAACAATTTCTCTATCATATCTACGTGAAAAAGCTACTTCTGTTACAAGTCGCTATAAGTAACCGTTTTCTAGATATTAGTTATTACCATTATTTTGCATTTTTCACAAGAATGCTTAGGAAATGAATTTGACGTTGAAGTAAGTAGTTTTTTGTTTTTCTGTAGGAGGCGCCACCTATTCTATTCATTTTTACTCGTTTGAAATAGTTATTTTTGTATCAATGGTGCAAAATTTGTATTTGTTTAAAAAAAAATTGCAAGAAATATCAATATTTTATTTCAAGAAAATTTGAATATGTGAAATAATATAATATATGTTTATTTTGTGAAATATCATTGTACAAGGCGATATAATAGCTAAATAAGGCATTACAAACAAACATGGAGAATCCCACTGAAACCGAAGTTGTGCGTGGGTACTCTTTTGTTGCCGCAAATGCAACGTGTTTAGACAAATTCTAAAATGCAACATGTGTATATTATCTGGCCCTTGTTCAACTGTACGTGAGCATGTTATTAGGTTATAGAATAGTTGTGAGTGACGAGGATATAAAACTTAACTAATCTAATCTAATCCTAAATCTATAAAGTAAAGTAAAGTATAAAAATAAGTATGGAGTAAAAACTCACTTTAAAAAATTCCAGTGAACAATAGAAATGAAAAAAAAATGAAAAAAAATGAAAACAATATAGTATTATGCTCCGTCTATGATTAATTATTTGTAATTATATTATGTACAATATCCCCATTCAGGTCAAGCAAGTTATGGGAAGAGCCGTTATACAGGATCCCACGATTCAAGCAGGAGTCAGCAGGAATTAGAAACCTCACCGACTTCAATAAAACCAAGAGGAAGGCATTCTCTCGAGCTTTTTGCTACTAGATTTTGAACAGTTAATTTGTATTTCATGTACTTGAAGTTCCTTCTGAAATAAAATTGTTTTTTAAAAAGTCATTTTCCGAAATCGAACTTATTTTTGGCGCAGTCGGTAGGATTTCGTCTAACGGTTTTGACGACAAAAATCGCGTTGAACCGGTCTGTTTCTACAGTTTGTGGACGAAAACGGACATTTCGTGAAAGTGACCAGAGAAGACAATTCAGAAGTATTCTGCGACCGAGGACAACATCGCCCAAGTTCCAGAAACCTGGTAGAGGACCAAATCGCCAAAACCAGCCATAATTTTAAGAATTCCAAGGACCAGGGACGGACTCGCCCAAATCCCATTGGAGTAGGATAAGAAAAAGCAATGAAAATCATCATATTACTGTGAGTTATTTTTGCTCTCCTTTAGTGCATTTTTCCTATTTTTATTTGTAGTCGTATATTTGCTATTTCCACATTTATTTTATTTTTTACGAATTCCACGAATTTTGATTTGAATTTATTTTTTATGTCAGAAACCGATATAAATAATTTAGTCGATTTATTTCAAAACTCGCTAACTACCGGAAATTCAGTTGAACCTATCAATATGGCACGCCCAGTAGATTATCAACTTTTGAAATTGTATGTTGACGTGATTCCAAGTTATGAAGGAAACCCAAATACATTAGGTATTTTTTTGGACAGTTGCGAAAATTTGATAAGAACTTTTTATGATCAAGCTCATCCTCAAATCAATACATACATTTTGCGAGCTATCATTGGCAAGCTAACTGGTAGGGCTCTCAGCCTCATTGGTTCACGAATAGAATTAAAAACTTGGGAAGAAATTAAAAATGCTATCGAACTCAGTTTCGGAGATCAGAGAAATATTGATTGTTTGATACAAGATTTGATTGCTTTATTTCCATTAAAAAATGAAGCTCCTTATAATTTTGGTATGCGCTGCCAGGACGCAAGAAGCCTCATTATATCAAAATTAAATTCATCAGCTGAAGTAAACATTAGGCTCAAAAATTACAGTGATTTAGCTCTGAAAACATTTATTAGAGGTTTAAGTGGTCAACTCCAAAATAATGTGCTACTAAGAAATCCTGATAGTTTAGAAAAAGCCATATCTCTTGTAATAGAGGAAGAAAATTTTCTTTATAGTCAACATAGAGGAAATTCCTTGAATTCACAAAACTCATTCAAACCATTGCAAAGAGTGACACCAGTCAATCCAAAAACCAATAATCAGATACAACCATTCAATACACCCAGATTCACCTCCACATATCAAAATAATCAGCCCAATTCTCAAAACAACTTCCAACAATCAAATTTTCAGAGACCACCATTTCAGAATAATTATCAAAGGCCATCCTTCCAAAATAATCCCCAGAGACCACCCTTTCAAAATAATTTTCAGAAGTCACATTTTCAAAACAACTTTCAAAGGCCAACAATGCCCCATCAGACACAATTCAGACCAAATAATTTCTCGACCCAAAAACATCCATACTTTCTATCAAGACCCAATCAATACCAAAACCAACCACAATCAATAAATCAAAATAAGCCAGAACCCATGGACACTTCGTCCGGTAACACCCGAATGCAACCCCGAAAAACATGGACTTCAACCGAATTATTTTTACAAGATGTCAATCGACCCGAAAATCAATTTGATCCAAACAATTTCGAATATTCAGAAAATTCTACGAACACTGAATATCTAACAAATGAAGAAACAGCTTATTTCCAAGAAAACAATTATCAGCCTTATAATGTAAATGATGAACTCGAACAATATCCTGACCTACCGTACTCACAACAAGAGTATGAACACGATCCGCAGATATCAAATTGCACTCATACAAATTTTCACTCGGCAGAGACTTCAGAGAATCTAACGTAATCAACTTGAATCTCATTAAAGCAAATTTACCACACATTTTTATTCCTGAACTGAATGCAAAATTTTTAATTGATACAGGGAGTACCAGAAGTCTGATGAATCCAAACTTAGCTAGAAAATTTTATACCCAATTTATTCTCAATGAAGATTTTAACATACAAACTGCCCATGGCATAAGCTATCACAAGGAAGTTATAAATATCCCAATTTTCAAAATTTTTAGAGTCAGTGGCGTACATAAATTTTATTTATTTAAGTTCAGCGAAAAATACGATGGACTGATTGGTATTGATCTGCTTAGACAGCTCAATGCTTCAATAAATATGCGAAAAAAATTCATTACCACTCCATTTGTCGAAATTCCTATTATTTATGAATCCGAGAGGTCAGAAAAATCAAACAATCGTTCTGAAATTGCCAACTACAATTTGTTGATTCCTCCAAGAACATCAAAAGTAGTCAAACTACCTGTGAATCAAGAAAAAGGTATAGGTTATTTGGACTATATAAATTTCGATCGTCAGGTTGAATCTCCCCGAGCCATAGTAAATGTTAACAATTATTCAGCTATCACTACTATAATGAATTCCAGTACAGAACCAGTAGAAATAACAATCAATGAACCATTGATATAGAAATATTGAATATAATGTAAAAACTACATAAAAAGAACCAGTGAAAAACAATCAATAAACTGAAATCAAAAGAACTCCAAAATATGGAAACATATCACTATTTTCTGATACATATTTTGATAAATCAAATAAATTGTAGCCTTTCAAACGATGTCCGATATACTTGAAAAAATTGAAATTGCCATCACTTTTTCCAAACTCAACATACTTCACAATTTTATAGTTGAACCAAATGAACTACTCAAAGAAGTCAAATCAGTAAGTTACCGCTTATCGGAAAACAAACTACCTTTTGAACCAAAATTGGAAAACATACTCAATTTCGAGAAAATTATAGAAATCAAAAGTTTTTCGAAAGGAAATCAAGCAATATTTGTCATTGAAGTACCAATTGTGGAAAAAGAAAGCTACGACTATTTCCACCTTTATCCCTTACCAATCCTGCGAGAAAAAACATTCCGAACTATTTTACCACAATCAGAATTCCTCATCCTCAATAAGCAAAATTACATGCCACTCCACTCTGAATGCCAAGAAATCCAACCCGAAGAATTTCTTTGCCATGAAACTACCCCGATCCAATTGAAGGAAGATGCCCCCTGCGAAGTACAATTATTGAGATTCTCCAACAGTGTTTCCAACTGCAAGACTATTCCAACCGAAATTAGCCAATTGAAAATACAGAAGATCGAACGAAGCAAATGGATCATCATTTCACCAGAACTGATAATAGCCAAACAAAAGTGCAGACTCAATAAAAACAATGTACCTCTGCAAGGAACTTACGTGCTAGAACTTCAACCCCAATGTGTAGTGCAGGTGAAAGACTTTCGAATACGCAGTTACCAAAATACGCGGAGTGACTTAAAAGACATTGAACTGCCAAAACTGAACATTGACATATACAAAAATGAAAATTCTCAAATCGACTTCAAACCTCTGCAATTGAACGGAATCAACCTAGATGGAGTGAAACACATCAAAACCTCTTTAGAAGTGCAACATAAAAAACTTGACGGACTTTTAGAGGACCCGGTTCACTTCAACAACATTAGTGTCTGGACTATTATTATCTATATTTTCATTTTTATTGTAATGGTGTACGTTCCAGCCCACTTTTATCTAAAAAGGATCAAGAAAAGAAGACAGCCACAAAACGGCACAGAACTTCAAGAGATCCCCAGAAGCACATCTCCAAATCCTGTTGCAACCCCCAGGATTTCACTCTAAGGGCGGAGGAGTTATGGGAAGAGCCGTTATACAGGATCCCACGATTCCAGCAGGAGTCAGCAGGAATTAGAAACCTCACCGACTTCAATAAAACCAAGAGGAAGGCATTCTCTCGAGTTTTTTGCTACTAGATTTTGAACAGTTAACTTGTATTTCATGTACTTAAAGTTCCTTCTGAAATAAAATTGTTTTTTAAAAAGTCATTTTCCGAAATCGAACTTATTTTTAGCATATACCTTTTGGAAAAAATGTTCATAAGATTTATATTGTTTATTGTGCGTATATATGTCTCGTACATTCCAGGTAAGTAGTTGAATACTTTACTGCTGAGATAATTATATGTATGTTGTCCAATGTTTTTTTTTGTTATGCTGACTTGTACGTTTCCCTTAGATTCATTCCTGGTGTTATAACCATGTTCAAGATTTCAAAGGATATTTTTATTTTTGTAGATGAACAATATAATGTTGTACATGTATAGTTGTCGTATGTCTAGTACTGGTGAATCTCTGAAAATACGGTTCGATGGATATTCATTTTTTTTGTAGTACATTATTCTGGGCATTTTTTTCTGCAATACTTCCATTTTTTTTAGGTGGGTATCAAGTAAGCCACCCCAACCGAGGATGGCATATTGAAGTAGAGATTCTACTAAAGCATGATATATCGTTTTGAGGTGAGTTGTGTCTAGAATAGACCTTAAATATTTGAATTTATATAACATATATCTGAGGATTGAATTGAAGGAAACTAAATTGTATTCAAATAAATCATTCAAAGAGCCAACTTCAGCAAAGATACAGGCATTCAGTCTTCTAGTCATTGAATCTTCTACCGGCTCAAAAATTATTGGTCTGTTTCTTATTGTTTCACAGCCGTCTACTATTCAGTTTCTTAGATCTTCCTCGTTCGCTACTGGATATTCATGAACAAGTGACTTCAAATGTCCCCATAAATAAAAATCTAGTGGGTTTAGATCTGGGGACCTTGGTGCCCACGCCTGGTTAGGTTCTTCTACACCCCTACCGATTTGGATAGACAGTGTCAAGGAATTTTCTGGCTACAACGCTAAAACGCGCCGGAGCCCCATCAAGCATAAACCAAATGAGGATACGAATTTCTAATGGTACATTCTGAAGTAGTTCCGGCAATTCATTTTCTAAACAGTCTCTGTAAGTTGCGCCATTCAGTCGGAACGGAAGAAAGAAAGGAACTGTCAAATAACAATCATTGCCGCCCATACATCTACAGAAAATTAAAAATGTATTCCACTAACTGCGTGCGGATTTTCCAGAGCCCAAACATGATTGTTATGAAAGTTTGTGATAGCATTTCGGGAGAAGTTTGCCTCGTCCGTGAAAAGTATATATCTCAAAAATATGGATGAAATTGTTGATCGTGGATAATTCTCCAAACTGTGGACTGAGTAGAATTGAGAGCTTTAGCAATTATTCTTGTTTTTGTTTCTGGATTCTCCTCGAGAGCGTTCAAAACAGCTTCTTCAAATTCTGGGGTTCGGACTGCTCGTGGTTTTCCAAAAATATCAGCTGCCCTCTCGAAGCTTCCTATTTCTGCCAAACGACGGTGGAGACTGGTAAATGTTGGAGCTGAAGGCAGTACTAGATTGGGAAATCGCACCTGGTAAATACGTCTTGCTTCGCGCGCCATGCCATCCGCAAGGCCATAAACGAAATGCATATCGGCTAAATGAGCATTATTGTTCAAATAATCCATTTTTCAAAATTAGTGTTTCAAAACTTACAGAAACTTCAACAAAACAACAAAACATTTAAATGTCACATAATTTGTAATTACCAAAACTACTAACTTAAACGTCAGATTAATTTCCTAGGCATTCCTGTGGAAAATCCAAAATGATGGTAATAACTTCAACACGCATCGATTATCAAATAATCGACTTGAAATTTCCAAGTCCAAATATCTAGAAAACGGTTGCTTATAGCGACTTGTAACAGTGATAGATTTTTTACGAAGATATGACATAAAAATTGATTTTCCTACTAAAAACTGTACTAGAAGTACGCTCAAAAATGTTATGAATCTTCAAAAAAGGAAAAGACGTGTAGGTGGCGCCCCCTACGAGTAAGAGCAATAATAACATCAGGTTCGAATTTTAAACCTCGAAGAACCTCTCAATACCAACTTTCGTTCAATTAAGGTCAGTATTTCGATAGTTATTTGAAAAAAACGATAATAAAAATAAAACTTCAACACCCTGTATCTAGGAAACGAAGCATTTCCAGACATATATTTATTTAAACAATTCATATCAGAATATTGTGAGGAATCACCTCCTGAAATTTGTCAAAGTACTTTTGAATCACCCTGTATATTTTTAAACATAATCAATTTCATCGCTGAGCAGATTGCGATACCAAATCTTCTTCGAAAGAGTTGTATTGGCGTGGATTCGAAAATGCGATATGAGATTTGTTAAAGAATCACCAAAGTAATTTCCTTACCAAAGATTTTGTCTTAGAAGTTTCTGGCCCATATAGTGACTGGAAGACATCTGAATACTTGGCACTTGCAGTGATTCTACTTTTTATGATCTCAATTCATAGGAAGACTGAATTATTTTGAGACCTGTGACTTTTATACTGAAAATGGTTCAGACTTTTTTTTTTTAACATTATCTCTCTCATCCGTTCGAATAAAAATACTGATTGGGCATTTGAAACCGTTGAATTTAGTTGAGCTCAGTTGAATGAATCATCTCTGGTTTGGTCCCTTACATAATGAAATATCAGTAAGATTATCCATTCAAGAAATCCTAATAATTGAACAATAATGAATTCAAATCGATTGTACTCATTCTGAATTGGGCCATTACTTATATAAAAAATCTGAAATTTTTAGTTACTTCAGATCAGGCTGGCAAGGCCTATACAGAGTGGCCACTTTTTTAATGGGATTGTATTGGTAACTTTTAAAACATAAGAGTGAGAAGGTCGGTCAAATAGAGAAAAAGTTGCATTCATAGAAGCATTGTCAAGCAGTTCAAACACATCGAGATTATCAGGGCCGGTTATTGAGATATCATAAGAAAAGTAAATTCTGTCATTTTCATTTTTCTTTTTTTCCCACTTCATTTCGAATATTATCAGAAAATGTCACAGCAGTTTTTTATTCGACACTAAATTATCCTGATTTTGACATAATCAGATTTTGTATCCAACGTTTCGTACGCTCTGGGCCACCCTCAACCTCATTTTTTTCAATACGGACCTGCATATTTTATGACACTTTTTGAAATAACTTTCAACGCTAAATTCAACGATATATCATTGAATGTCATTCAAAGTTGATTTTCAGGTGATTTTGACCCTTATCCAAATTTCTTTGGGTCGGATCTGTATTACATTTAGGTACCTTTAGTTTAATTAACAACATGCAATACATTTCGATAAGAAAATCAACTCACTCATCTTCAACTGAATGGAACGTAACAGAATCAAAGCAAAAAACAAGTAATAATTATTTACAAATTTCAAGAGGTGAAAAACCTAATTCATATTAATTTAACGAAACTTTCATTTAATGAAAGAAAAATCAAATGATTATTCGAAAGTAAATGATGAACATTAATGAAGTAAGTGTTCGAAATGTCCACCATTTTGTGAAATGCACTTTGCGGTTCTGGAACCCATACTTCTTATACATTTGCTTATTTCATCTCCTTGAATACCTTCCAATACATTCTCAATCTTCTCGCGAATAATCTCTATTGTCGGATTCGTAGTATCATAAATTTTATTTATGAGATATCCCCACGAATAAAAATCCAGCGGATCCAAATCCGGAGATCTGGCAGGCCATACAACTGGACCTCTTGTTCCAATCCATGAATCGGGAAAAGTTCGATTTAGATAGTCTGTGACTGTTCTTGAGTTGTGTGGACCACTTCCGTCTTGTTGGAACCATGGACTATTACGCCGATACCGTATAGGAAGATCATACAACATTTCTTCTATAATTTCTACATATTTTGCTCCGGTTAGGTTGCCGTCAATGGAATAGGGTCCCAGTAATGTATTATTCAACAAACCGCACCATATGTTCAAAGAAAAACGATATAGATGTCTAACTTCATGAATTAAGTGAGGATTTTCTGTGGCATAAAAATGTTTTTTCCTTCGATTGAATATGCCAGAATTTGTGAACGTCGTTTTGTCTCCACAAATGATATTGTGCGCAAAATTGTTGTTATTCCGCACCTTCCGTTGAAACCAATTACAGAATTGCAACCTTCTCTCAGGATCATTGCGATATAGTTTTTGCACGGCTTGGTATTTATAGTCATGGTATCCGTGTCTCTTGAGTATTTTATTAACATCACTTTTTGATAAATTGCATTCACTGGCCATAGTTCTCGATCCTATTCCTGGATTCATTCGAATTTGGGCCAGAACATTGATGTCATTGATAGGCTCGTTTCGTCGTACATAAGGACCTCTAGGTTTGATGAATGAATTATGTGCAAGTAACGTTGTAGATAAACGTCGAAACATTTTAATATTTGGTGTTGTTCTTTCAGGATATAATTCACCATACCTTTGTTGTGCTTTGAACAAATTTCTATCTAGTTTTATGTACACTTCGTACATATCTCTCATCTCTTCATTTGTGTTTCTTACCATATCGAATAAGTTAAATTGAAATTACTCAGAAAATTATTTAATGACAAGTTCTTGTGACACAATAATAAACGAAGTGACAAATAATATGACATTTCTTGTTATGTTCTTTTTTATCCACTGCCTACTACTTGAAAATAAAACATTCAATAAACCTAGAATTGTGTTTATGTAAGAAAAAACAATTTTATCAACGATATCAATGTTCTGACCCAAATTCAATTGAACCCAGAAAAAAAATCGAGAACTGTGGCCAGTGAATGCAATTTATCAAAAACTGCTGTTAATAAAATAGTCAAGAGACGCGAATACAATGATTTTAAATTTGAATACCAAGCCTTGCAAAAATTATATCGTAATGATCTCAAAATAAAGTTCGATTCTGTGATTTGTTTCAACGGAACAAATGACAAATCCAACAATAATGATTCCTGGCGAGAAGATTGAGAATGTATTGGAAGGTATTCAAGGAGACGAAATAAGGAGATGTATAAGAAGTATGGGTTCCAGAACCGCAAAGTACATTTTACAAAATGGTGGACATTTCGAACACTTACTTCATTAATGTTCATCATTTACTTTCGAATAATCATTTGATTTTTCTTTCATTAAATGATAGTTTCGTTTAATTATTATGAATTAGGTTTTTCACCTCTTGAAATTTGTAAATAATTATAACTTGTTTCTTGCTTTGATTCTGTTACGTTCCATTCAGTTGAAGATGAGTAAGTTGATTTTCTTATCGAAATGTATTGCATGTTGTTAATCAAACTAAAGGTACCTAAATGTAATACAGATCCGACCCAAAGAAATTTGCATAAGGGTCAAATCACCCGAAAATCAACTTTGGATGACATTGTAAGACATATCGTTGAATTTAGCGTTGAAAGTTATTTCGAAAAATGTCATAAAATATGCAGGTCCGTATTGAAAAAAATGAGGTTGAGGGTGGCCCAGAGCGTACGAAACGTTGGATACAAAATCTGATTATGTCAAAATGAGAATAATTTACTGTCGATTAAAAAACTTTCGTGACATTTTTTGATAATATTCTAAATAATGTGGGAAAAAAAGAAAAATCAAAATGACAGAATTTACTTTTCTTATGATATCTCAATAACCGGCCCTGATAATCTCGATTTGTTTGAACTGCTTGACAATGCTTCTATGAATGCAACTTTTTCTTCATTTGATCGACCTTCCAAGTCTTATGGTTTAAAAGTTACCAATACAATCCCATTAAAAAAGTGGCCACTCTGTATAACTAAAAAAGCACTGAATGCCAGAGAGAGGTGAGCATTGTCTCAAACTTCGATCCGAACTGGTTTCTCCGATCGGTCCATGGATATTATTCCCATCTTGTTTACCCATTTTGCCAATACATGTGAAACATTATTCGGTTTCCTGATACAAGAATGGTCAAGCTATTTCCCAGTGTACGAACAATAGCCCAGTGATTTTGATATTTCCTTTCTATGATATACTCTCGAACAATTCTCTTTCCTAACCACAGATACATCAATTAATGAACATTTTATACTTACAGACGGGGAGATGAAAAAAACACCTTGTGGAAAAAAAACGTCTCTTCTCGCCTATTTAATCACTTATTTCTAACATTATTTTCTATTCTATAACTATTCTTCGGAAAAATCTTTCATAACGCATCATTTGCGTTTATGAAATAGCATTTTGAAACGATAAAATAACTCTTTCTCTTATTTATATTCATTTTGCCGGTACTATGAAGAATGCCTATTTTGTCATCGGGAATCTGGTTGTGAATTGCCCATACAAATTACTTGGGTCGTGGTCCTTTTTCGAGAGTATTTGAGAAAATATTATCTATCGACGATTTCGGAGTATGTTTGGCCGCGTATATCACAATTAGGCATTAATAGAGAAGTTGAATGTTAATGGGGGTCATTAAAGATTGATTTTGTGTGGATTGAAGAGACTCGTTAATACGACGTAGCCGTAAATAGTTATTTAATCAACTAGTGTATTGATGGTGGCGATTAATGTTCGAGAACATCAATCGCCACCATTGAGGAATAAATTTTTCGGCAAATTGACGACAAATTATGGATTACTAGGTTTTTTCCTGATCAGATAGATAGGATAGGATAGGTGGTTCTGCTAGCTTCATATAAACCTAGCAGAACCATGGTTATATTTTTTAAACCATGAGCGACAAATTTATTATTGTGTTAATGAATTGGCGATCAATTAGCGACAAATTATGGCATAATTGGAAATTCAAAATTCGCAAATCGTTCTACTAGGTTTATGGGGGTTCGAGCTTGGCCCCCTTTTTACAATTGTTTTTAGTGGATTTATTTTAACCCATCGTGTCACAGACGAGGTGTGTACATCTTGTATAAAAGGTGGACAGATTGCTTACAGTTCCACCAACTGTCAACATTGTCAACTTAGGTTTTTTCCACAGTTCACATGCGCGACCTTTAATTTGTGCTGAAACATTATTCGAATTCCAGCAATGAATATTTATATTTCAGGTTTCCATTGTCTTCGAAGGGGCATTGTCGATACCCGAAGACCTGCTGAAACCCATAGTAGAAGCTTACGGTTTCCTGGAGATATTTCTTCAGAACCGTCGAATCTTGGAAAAATAAATATTTCGTTCCGAACTAATACCGAGCAATTTGTTACAGAACGAAAAAATACACAAATTGAACAATAAAATTCACTGAGACACTTATTTTGTTGTGCGTTCGGCAACGTCATACAGGGTAGACAACTTCTGAAATTAAATTTTACTGGTTCCATCGATCATCAAGCATTTCATCGAAATATATAATTATCTTATGCTGGATAATCGGAGTTATAAAAAATTACGCTATTCTTTCTTTCAACGTGAAGATACTGAATGTATGTCTGCATTTGCACCAGGAAATTCTATTCTCATCGGTTTCAACGAGTGCTATCACCAATAAATAATCATTGAAGGAGTTATATTTGGGGAGAGAATAATATGAACATTATCAGATAAAATGAAATTCTCAAAGTCAAGCTGACAGTCTACAATTTTCACTAAAATCAGTTGACGGGCAACATGCGGTGATAATGGAAATATCATCGATTTGATAGCCTGTTCTACTCTGTTATTTCATCATATCAGCCAATTCCATTAGTCGGCAATGTACCATGTGACACGTGAATCATATTCTCACTGAAGTATGAGACGTCATTACAAAAATAATATTCATCACGAAATGAATACTCTCAACAATATGTCAGCATGAACGTCAAAGATAAACTATTTTCATATTCAGTTAGTATCTACTACAATTCGAAAAAACTTTTTAACAAAAAATTAAACCGACAAAATGGGGAACTGAGGAGTAAAAAATGAAATGAACCTTCTTAGTCTCGATAACTAAGCTCCTGAACTAATGTAAGTAACTAATTTTGAGTCGGCGCCAAACAAACAAGAAAATGAATTAGGTGAGGCGTAAAATGATGGCATCGAGTTGGGCGGTGACATTCTGATAATTTTTTGGAAGAAATTTAATGATCTCCGTTGATTGTTTGTTTGCCGCCGACTCAAAATAAGTTACTTACATTAGTTTAGGAGCTTAGTTATTGAGACTAAGAAGGTTTATTTTATTTTCCACTTTTCAGTTCCGTATTTCGTCGGTTTAATTTTTTGTTAAAAAGTTTTTATTTTAAAATTTTTTGTGGCTGAAATCTACTATTTACTAACTGCTTGTTTTTTTATTACTTCCAAAATACTTACTTACCCACCTTACTCCAACTATTACCAGTTGAATAATATGATTATCTACTTGTACTATTTGTTGTAATATAAATTATTTTTGTTGTTCTGGTTAGTTCATTTCATTACTTTGTATATCATTCCATCCTCTCATAGAATATATTGATTGTGATAATGACACTGGCGATCTGTCATTGTCAACTACATATGTGTGCCAATGTTCACAAGTGAAAAATCAATTATCTCCTATTTTTCTACCCGTAAGGGTGGATAATCCCATTCGAAATCCAAATATGATCAACTATGAGGTATACCCTATCTGATGAAAGGAGAATCATCCGAATCGAAGATCCCAGTACAAAGTTATAGCTGATAGAATCGGTTAACTGACCAGAATTCAGAGGGTGAGTGATCAATAACCTTCATTTTGCTATCCTTAGGGGTGGATTTCATTTTTTAAATTCAAATGGGACCAACTCCGAAGTACACCCTATCCACTGAAAATAGAATTATCAGAATCGGACATTTCAGTAAAAATAAAAAAAAATTAATATACGCGTCGACTAGAGAACCTCCTTCTTTTTGGTTTCGTCGGTTAAAAATTATCTGAAACGGTCTCGAAACATATTGAGAAAACCCCGATTTCTTGTCTCATTTCCAATACCCTTCATTCCGGAAATGAAGAGGACCAATGTTGATAGAATTTCATTTCATTGAAATCATGCAAGGATTGAAGTATGAAGCAGATTTTTTTCAGAGAAAAAAGGAATGATTTCGAGTTATGTGGAATAACGAATATTTCTTCGTATCAATTCATATGATCTCATTACCTTGAATCAGAGCTACAACCATTTCTCAGATTCATTGATCCGACTTCAACGCTGTGTAATGTACGCCTCATTTGCCACTACCAAAGGGTCTCCATTATCTGCAAAACTGGGATGGCCTACCGAACATAATAATTTGTCACCTGGTTGATACCAATAGGCCGTTCAAAGTAGTTCGAAGTGAATGGGGAGTTGGGCAGTTTTATCCAGACGGGATCTGGCTAGTGAACTTTCTGCCTGTGATATGTTACTCTTTAACGAGTAGCTTGTCCACTGGCAAAACTTTTCTGGGGCACTTCACAAAGAGAAGGCGGAACTGGACTTCTCCTTCGACAATATATCACACTGGAAACCTGGAGAAAAAAGAAATGTATCTAGATTGGAATAATTGTGTGGCGGTGGTTTAGATAACACATACAAAAATATATAAAGTGTATTTGAACTTGTTGTGAACTCATAAATAACAACCGGTCTTTCAGCATCGCCAAAAATCAAATGAAGAAAAAAAATGAACGACGAACACTCGATTAAGTGACTTTATTCATCAGTTGAATATTGTCTTGAAAGTATCAATTCTTTGCGTCTGGCTTTTATGTAGAATTCCTAAAAATACTACCTCACCTCACACCACTTCAAGATTGTATATTATATATATATATATATATATATATATATATATATATTGTTATGTTAGGTAATGTTTTAATAAATAATCTTATAATTATATTATTATTATTAGTTTTTATTATCATTGTTAATGCTATGTTATTTTACAATTTTCTTTACCTATTTTCACTACTATAGAACCTTGTACTATGCTCTAGTCGATACATATGTATAGGGAGGGAATTCCTGAAGTAGTTCTATCATCAAAAATATATAACCTACGATATATCTAATGGAAATCCACGATTGAATCATATTAAAATTGAAATTTATAGCCAACATTGAATTAAAGTAAGATCAACGTATAGATAACATCCTGTATGACAATTCACATCAACAAAAACCCACCAATGGTATTCGAAAGAGTTTGTGTGGGAAAAGTGATGATATACAATAAAATGTAATGGCAGAAATTGAAAAAATATAATTTTATATGAATTTGTAAATAGTATGTAAGAGTAAGAATCAGATATTATTCATAAAATCATTGATATTAATTAGAACAGGAAATAATTAGGTAGGAAGTGATACAAATTCGGGAAAGGTGTGAGAAAATAAAAAGTGTGAGTGTTACCATGGGCTGAGGAAACAAGTTTGGAGGAGATTGGAAAAAGTTCAAGCCACGTACAAAATTTCAGAAAAAGCTTTCATAGATAATATAAGAAAACCTGCTATAAAATTCCCGAACGAGGAAAAATTCTTGAGAGGCTGAACAGAAGAAGTACATAGTAAATAAAAATTCCGCCTACCTGGTCTAGAGGATAAATCTTGGGGGAAAAGCAAGTAAGCTGTCATTGAGAGCCCAGAAATACGTCCACGGGATTGGAAACTTCAACAGAAGAGCAGCCACAAGGTATTCAATAACTGAACTCATCAAAGTGCAATTTTCATATCAAAACAATAACTTCACGTGTTCAAATCACTGATTATATTGTTTTGGGCAGAACACTCATCATAAATTCCATGCGAAAAGACTGATAATAAATTCAAACTTTCTTCATCAATCTTTCATTGTCACAAACATTTTTATGTCATTGTTTGCTAGTATAAGGTAGCTATCGCAGAGTAGGGTATTTATGAATTTTGATTTGAATGAAAAACCTACCAATTTGATTATTTTCTGCCACTGGTGTTCATTTTTCAATTTCTAACCTTACTTCTCTCCACTGAACAGCTTTTTTTTATCGAATCGTTAGTGCCAGGTCGGCAATACAGATCGCAGGAATCGACTGCTGAGAAGGGGTGACTCATGTTCATAGGCGTACCTGACTGAGCTGGGATAAATTAAAAGAGTTTGAAAAAGAAAAAGGTAACATAACCGCAGCCGGAGTTTTTATTTATTATGGAGGGATTCAGAAATTATAATCTGTGAAACAAATTCACCAAAAATATATACAAATTTAAAATCATATAAACAACCAATCATAACAATATATATATATATATATATATATATATATATATATATATATATATATATATATATATATATATTTTATATATATATATATATATATATATATATTTATATATATATATATATATATATATATATATATATATATATATATACAGGTACGCTTCGTTTCCAAGATACAAGGTGTTATTTTTTTTTTTTTTGATAACTTTCGAAATATTGACCTTGATTAAACGAAAGTTGGGTATTGAGAGGGTTTTTGAGATGTCAAATTCGAAACTGATGTTTTTATTGCTCTCACTGGTAGGGGATGCCACCTATACGTCTTTTTCTTTTTTGAAGATTCATAACTTTTTTCTACGTATTTCTAGCACATTTCTTAGTAATAAAATCAATTCTCCTATGATACTCACGCAAAAAAGCTACCCATGTTACAAGTCGCTATGACCAACCGTTTTCTAGATATTTGGACTTGAAAATATCAAGTCAAATATTTGATAATCGATGCGTGTTGAAATTATTACCATTATTTTGCATTTTTCACAAGAATGCTCAGGAAATGAATTTGACGGGTGAGTAAGTAGTTTTGGTAATTACATTTCATGTGACAGTTAAACGTTTTGTTGTTTTGTTACAGTTTCTGTTAGTTCCAAAACACTAATTTTGAAAAAAATGGATTATTCAAACAATAATGCTCATTTAGCCGAAACGCATTTCGGTCATGGCCCTGCGGATGGCAAAGCGCGCGAAGCAAGACGTATTCACCAGGATCGATTTCCTAATCGAGTACTGCCTTCAGCTCCAAGATTTACCACTTTCCACCGTCGTTTGGCAGAAACAGGTAGCTTTAACAGGCAGCTGAATCATTGGAAGACAACGAGCAATCCGATCCCCAGATTCGGAAGGAGCTGTTTTGAACGCTCTCGAGGAGAATCCAGAAACAAGAACCAAAATAATTGCTGAAGCTTCCAATTCTACTCAGTCCACAGTTTGGAGAATTATCCACGATCAACAATTTTATCCATATCGTATTCAAAGGGTACAAGTTTTTTTGCCACGGGACTTTCCCCAACGCATTACTATGTGTCAGTGGTTTTTGAGAAAATTGGCTGGAAATCCTCAATTTTTAAGATAAGTACTCTTCACGGACAAAGCAAACTTATCCCGAAATGGTATCACAAACTTTCATAACAACCATGATTGGGCTCTGGAAAATCCGCACGCAGTTAGTGAAAGACATCACCAGTATCAATTTTCTGTAAATGTATGGGCCGCAATTATAGATAATTATTCGATAGGTCCTTTCCTTCTTCCGTTCCGATTGAATGGCGCAACTTGAAGAGACTTTTTAGAAAATGAATTGGCGGAACTACTTCAGAATGTACCATCAGAAATGTACCACATGTGGTTTATGCATGATGGGGCTCCGGCCCATTTTAGCGTTGTAGCCAGAGAATTCCTTAACAATTTTTATCCAAATCGATGGATCGGTAGAAGAACCTAACCAGGCGTGGGCACCAAGGTCCCCAGATCTCAACCCGCTAGATTTTGATTTTTGGGGACTTTTGAAGTCACTAGTTCATAACAGTCCAGTAGCGAACGGGAAAGATCTAAGAAACCTAATAGTAGACGCCTCTGAAACAATAAGGAACACACCTATAATTTTTGAGCGGGTACGAGATTCAATGACTTGAAGACTGAATGCCTGTATCTCCGCTAAAGGTTGACACTTTGAACAATATTCGTGAATACAATTAAGTTTCCTTCATTTTATTTTATTCTACATATTCAAAATTTCTTGAAAAAAGATGTTGATATTTCTTGTAAATTTTATTTAAACGGATTTTGCACTCTTGATACAAAAATAACTATTTCAAACGAGTAAAAATAAATAGAATAGGTGGCTCCTCCTAAAAAAAACAAAACTACTTATTCAAACGTCAAATTTATTTCCAAAGCATTCTTGTGAAAAATGCAAAATAATAGTAATAACTTCAACACGCATCGATTATCATATAATCGACTTGACATTTTCAAGTCCAGATATCTAGAAAACGGTTGCTTATAGTGACTCATAACAGGAGTAGCGTTTTCACGTGGATATAATGGGAACATTGATTTTTTCACTGAAAAATGTGGTAGAAGTACGCTCAAAATAGTTATGAATCTTCGAAAAAGAGAAAGACGTGTAGGTGGCGACCCCCACGCGTGAAAGCAATAATAACATCAGGTTCGAATTCGACACCTCAAAAAACCTCTAAATATCAATTCTCGTTTATTCAAAATCAGTATTTTGTACGTTATTTAAAAAAAAACGAAAATAAAAATGAAACTTTAACACCCTGTATCTTGGAAACGAAGCGTTTTCGGACATATATTCATCCGAACAATTCATATTAGAATATTGTGAGGAATCACCTCCTGAAGTTTGTACAAGTACTTTCGTATCACCCTGTATATGTGTGTTTGACTCAAATGTTTGCAAATCAATTGAATAAATTTTTGTGTTTCTTACTAAATCGGGAAAAAGTTTGTTATGTCAATATGTTGGTTACTCATCTTAACCGATTTCTGACCATGCTGATAAATATTCAGAATTGTTCTTTTGTTTGAGTAAGTGTAGTGTTTTGTGTGGAATCAGAACATGTGCATAGCTCATAGACGTGAAGCATATAACACAATAAAAACAAACAACTGAAGGTTATTGATGACTGAACTTCAGAATTATTCAGTTTTGAGATTTATCCAAAGTCGAAGTGGTAATTTAAGCAAGTTTCAATTATGAACGTGATAACGTTAATTAAAAATAAAATATATAGTTTATGTTAGTATATGGTCATCGAATTTAATAAAAAATTCCGGAAAACACAACACAGTCCGTTTTTGCATGTTTTCTGAACAAATTTGATACATTTTATACATATGCTGATTTATCATATTCTAATTTATATTCTGTGAAAGTCAATCCTGTGGCGTATGCCATCAATAACTGGCTCATCGTAACATAATATTCTCGTGGTTGATTTTGTGATTAAGAATTGATTGAGATGAATCATTCAATGAGCTCAGCAGATAGAGCTGGATCATAGACACACATGATGATTGAGGTTCTAGTGAGAAAAACGATATTGTGGACGTCCCCAAACCCTGAGAATATATTCAGTTCGAAACTTTATAATATCCGTATGTATATATATATATATATATATATATATATATATATATATATATATATATATATATATATAAATATATATAAACACTACAAGACAATACTACATCCAGCATGAGGTACAATATATTTGGAAATAAAGAAAAAATTATTTTGGTTTCAGTTTATGCTCAGAAGTCTGGTTCACAAGTGCCATTTCGTACAGTTGGAGAAGGCCTCCCCATATAATTATGAACAAGGTGTTATTGGATGCAGAACTTTAGCTAGGTATGATTTACGCTTTGTCCCATATCTCGCAAATGAATAGTTTAGAAGTTATAAACAATTTATTGAAAAAAAAAAGAGGGTCGGTTTTTCGCAAATGTCTCGAAAACTATCGCAGGTATCGGAAATCTGAAAATGGTTTCGAAGAGAGCGGGAAAATTTCCTGTGAACTGTGGCTTTCTCGGAACTGTAGCATCGAAATTATTAATTTTAATTGGGTGGTTAAAATACGGATAAAAACGGATGACTCGTGGCACGCGCGCGTCGCTCTGATCGGATGCTTGAACAAAAAAAAAATTCAACTGATTAAATATGAATATTGAGCTATGACAAAAATCAGGCCCTATGGATAGTGAATAAACAATAATCTGCCGGATTTTTTTTTAATCTAATTTTATTAATAATTATGCTTTTGTTAAATAACAAATTCTTCCAAGTTGGAAGAGAACAAAAATCCTCGATAGTTTTCAAACCAGCAGCCATATTTATTTTAGCTGTACTTCAAAGGCTTTGAAAATAATCTTCGTGGTGAAAAAAAATTATAATTTTTTTATTAAAATTGAAGATGCTGAAAAAGTTGAAACATTGATGCAAAAAGCCACATGAATTTTTTTTTACTACAATTTTCGAAAAATTGTTATATACGAATACAATATTTATGAGAGATTTCAAAATTTTTTGGAAACATAAGTAGTAATAAAATAATAATTTTTAAATGAAAAATTGTTTCT
>JAFIRS010006133.1:0-42429 GCA_018342105.1 Gonioctena quinquepunctata | reverse complement strand
TTATTTCACCTTATAAAAAATACACTCACTCAATTGAGAAACTTCTCGTACTCTGTATTCACTCTGATGATATTATCTAACATCTGATTTCTCATCAACGACTCCACATATTTTATAAGAGACATCCCCACCCCATTTCCAGTAGATGGGAGCGCGAAGGTCAGTGCGCGCTTGAACATCAACACACTCATCAATACTCCTAGTTCACTCTTAGCTCTCTCACAGGACGAACGCCCTCCTCGCTTGGAGGAAGCAAGGATTCATGAAGGTCATGACTACACAGAATATGTATGCCTACACCACAACATTAGTCAAGGTCAAACAAACATCGAGATCAAATCTTTTGGTTGCCGAAACAAATCCAACATCAAAACTCAAGGTCAAATCTCAAACTCAAAACTCAATGTTATGAATCTCAAGGTTAAACTCAAGGTCAAAACTGTAGTCGAATCTCAAAGTCGACCAAACCCAATATCAAAACTCAATGACAAATCTCAAAGTCAAATCTCAAGGTCAAACACACACACACTGCACACCTTCAACTATTCAAGGTCACACGTGACGTCATAGTGGTGGGGGGAGACCCAGAACCGGCTCAAATCTCCTACTCATGCCTATATAGACTTTTTCGCAATCATTACATGGAATGCTGTATATCACATTGGATTTTTTTATAATCGGGGTTTGATTTTTAAATGGTATGAATAATTTTTTCAATGTGTTGTTGGATTTATGGCAAATTTGGTAATTTTTTTTTGTGGTGTTGTTAATGTTTCCTGAGAGGCATGGTACACATGAGAGGGGGATATAATTAGTAATTTTTTTGTTTGGTATTTTTTTGTGTGGTTGTATCATTTATTAGTTTTTTGTTTTATGATTATTTATCGCTACATCCCATGCCCAAAGGATTAGCACCGACTTATGAGTCGAGAAAAAAATATTTCGAATTGAGTAAGATTATTTGATTGAATTATTACTTTCAAATTTCCATTAATATTATTTATATTCTGTATACTGATCCTGATGACCCAGAAAGTATTACTCATATTTCAGCCTACGGTCCTCAATATTATATCAATAATAACCAGGTGGTCCGCCCCTGCACAGCTCACTACGCATAAGCCTTGAGACAAAGAGCCTATGTTTCTTTCCATACGTATATGTCCCCGTGCCTCGATTTACAACTCATTCGTTTTCTGTGCGTTGTACTGCGCGCAGTGCTTTGAGCCTGAAATAATGTTATGAATAACTACAATGGGTGGGTGAAGTAATGAATATTCCCATTCTAGCAATTTCGGTTTAATATAGAAAGAAAACGACTCGATAGATGGAAAGAAAACCAAATTCTGATAAAACACTTCGATAATGTGGAAAAATTCACATTATTGCATTGGGCGTGGGCTGTACTTGGATGGTAGTCCCACAGCTGGAGGAAACTACGTGCTGTTATCTTCAACGTAGCAGAAACTAACACAGTAACGATTGCAGTACTCTGAACGGTGCCAAATCGTCTCATATTTTGAAAGCACAGGGCTTTTACTCTGAACGGGGCGAAAGTCATAAAAGCATTATATTTGTTACCAGTAGCAGTAATTTTCAAAACGATTGCGGTAATCTGTACGATGCTGAATCGTCTGAAATTTCAATTCACAGTGCTTATTGTTCTATGAGCAAGATGGCGGCCAACGTAGTACATAACGCTTGGACACCTTCAACATATTTATTTGTCTTTTATGGTTACAGTGCTAAAATTATTCTACTATATACAGTTCAGTGATTACATATCCATATACAAATTCATCGTTTTCCTCTTGAAGGGGTTGGAGAGAAAAGGAAATTCGTGTCATGGGAGCATGTGGAGTCCAAGCTACTAAGCTTACCCTCCTATTACGGGGGTGAAGTGGTTGTCCCTACTGTTATTGGTAGGTATTGCCAGAAATATACTAGATTTAGTTTTTCCTTATAACTCATTCCATTTTAATCGTTTCCTGTTATCAATGCAATTGTTCCGTATTCTTTGCTATTTTCAATATTCAATTTGAAAATGCATTTATGGCTCAAAATTGCCGGATAATATAATAAAAACCGTCTTGACATAAACATGTTATATGGCGCCCACCCTATTTGTAACAGTGGTTACTGGGAAGATGAAATAAAATACAAAATGATTTTTATTTGATTCGGATTGGAACCCAGGGCCTCATGCACTTGAGGCAAACGTCTTATCAATACGGCTACTGGCTTTGTTTGAATTCAGTACTTTATTGCGGGTATCTTTCTTCCTGATATATCACCAAGTTCTGATATATCAGCCCATGTCTTCTGGGTTGATTATCATGAATTCTTAGATTTGTAATGTCCCTGGTGAGTGAACTTTTAGGGATGTGAAGTTTGTAAAATGTATTAAAAATTTTTGTTATGTATTCTGTCAACGTTTCAACATTTGCTAGCTCCTCCAGTCAAATGTATCGATCCTTATTTGTTACGTTACGGAGTACTTCATTTTGCAGCCTCTTCAATCTCGTTGATTGAGATACGGAGAGAATGCAGAATACTGGACAAGCGTATGTTAACACATCTCGTATCATTTGCTTGTATATCGTTAATTTTTTTGTTCATTGACATTTTTCAATTACGTGCAATGAGGGGGTAGGTTCGCTCAATTGCGGCTGACCCCCTCTGTAATGCCAAAGCGATATGTTTGTGAAACGTCAGACGCTTGTCCAGATCAATCCTCATATATCTCGCAGAGGGCCTCTCTTACACTTGACTGTCCTTCACCCTTGAGTTTTCGAAAATTTGAGTTCTCGAAAATTTGTGAACTTTTTTGAAAAGTTAATAACCTCTCTTTCTTGAGGGTTTAGTCTGATCTTGTTCTCCGGATAGGATATGACCAACCAATCCAGATGAATCTGGAGCTATTTTGCAGCCACTCCACTCGCGAACGAATGGGTATATATTGAAGTGTCGAATATAGCCGTCCTCGTGCGAACGGAGGTCGGAAAGTCATACGAATACAGAGAGTACAAGATTGGTGAAAGCGAGGACCCCTGAGGGACACCTGCTTCAACTGGAAACTCCGCCGAGTTTGTATCATTAACTCTCACCCTAAAAGTTCGCCCAGTTAGGTAAGAATCTAGTATTTGGACAAGATAAATAGGCATATTTGCCTTTGTCATTTTGGCGATAAACCCTTCTATCCAGACTGTATCGAAAGCTTTTTGCGTTTCCAACAAGACCATAACCGTAATCTGTTTTTTGTGGAAGGTCCCTTTCACCCCGTGAACCACTCGGGTTACTTGAGAGGTCGTAGAATGTCCTTTCCTAAACTCGAATTGGTCACCAACGCCAACTGCCACGAACCTTAGTTCCAACCTACTAGAGACCTGGAGAAATACGACTGGATAGTTTGGTTGATCGACATCGAATGGCTTCTGATAACACAACTCTACAATATTTTTTTTGTATTTGTCCTGAAACTCATTTTATGATTTTTCTAATCATTATGCTCAAAAATGAAGGAAAAGTACCCATATTCCATATAAAGTTTGCTTTTGTGATAGTTATGATAATAATACATTTTTTCGAATTATGGTGGAAATATCAAATAATTCTGGTATATTTGAAAATTCCGCGGAAGAATAAACGGGTCGTAACTTTCAGACGGTGTCTACAGATAAATAACAATTGACTGTTCTGTGAAAGACTCAAGAGGTTAAAATGTCGTCGAGGAAGTGTAAATATGATGCTGATGCATTTTGTTATATATGTGGTATATTTATTAAAGTACGAGATATAAAATTGTATTTAAATGCACGTGAAAAGCCTACGAATCCTATTTCAACCGCCATGTTTGGAATCTAAACAAGCCCTGGGATCCACATGTTGCTTGTAGTAATTGCAAAATATGTTTGGAAGGTAAACAATTTTTAGGAAAAAATCCCTGGTTGTATTTATTCTCGATACAGCCATAAGTTTCAGACGTATCCACGCCAAAGATATAAATATGTTTATTATTATCTTTATTCATTTCAGGTTGTTATCGAGGTGAGAAACGGAGTGTGAAATTTGCAGTACCAAGAATTTGGCGAGTGCCAAGAGACCACGTTAATGACTTATTTTTGCGTAGTAAATCCAGCTAAAAGACGTAAAGGCAAAAAATGCGAAACCCATCGAATATCCTGACCTTGCTACATCTTCTGCTCCAATCTCACATAGCTCACAACTTCCAGTACCTGAACCTCCTGAAAAATTGTCTGCATCAAGCTCATCTCAGATTACAAATAAAAATATTAAAGATGAAGAATTTGTACTGGCACACGAACCACCAATACCTCATTTTTCTTACATCAGAAGACTCCAATGACTTATTAAAAGATTTGAATTTGCCAAAGAGTAAGGCAAAGCTTTTGAGTTCCTGCTTGAAGCAATGGAATTTGCTTACTGATGTCAAAATAACAGATCAACGAAGTCGGCATGAGACATTTGCAACGTTCTTCACCGAAGAAGATGGACTTTGTTATTGTAACGATATAGGAGGTTTTTTTGAAGCACTTGTGATGCCTTGTGTTCCCAGTGAATGACGTTAATTTATTGACAGCCCGACGAAAAGCTTGAAAGCCGTTTTATTACATAACATAAATCAATTTCCATCTCTTTCAGTCGCTCATTCTGTAAAAAAAAACTATGAAAGTATCAAAATTTTAGTCGAAGCTTCAAAGTATCGAGAGTATAAGTGGCAGTTCATTGGAGATTCTAAGATGGTAGTATTTTTAATTGGCTACAGGGTGGATATACAAAATATCCGTTTTATCTCTGTTTATAGGATAGTAGAGCAGATGCTCGACACTATGTTCAACGATCATCGCCACTAAGAACGGAATATTTTGTTGAAAAACAAAACGTTGAATGTGAACCTATTGCTGAATCTGAAAATGTATCAATGCCGCCTTTTCACATCAAGTTAGGGCTTATGAAACAATTCGTAATTAAACTAGATGAAAAATCTGAAGCTTCTATATTTTTTTTAAACTTTTTTCCAAAGTTGTCAGAAGCAAAGTTAAAGCTGGAATTTTGGTGGTCCACAAATTGAAAAAAAATTGCCATTGAAGAATTTCCAAAATTACTTACTAGTGCTCAAAAAAAGTTGGAATGGTTTTAAAGCTGTAGTCTCTGGTTTTTTAGGAAATAACGAAGTACACAATTACCAAGAGCTAGTTGAAAATATGTTGAACAATTTCAAAACCATGGGTTGCAGAATGTCTCTTAAAGTACATATGCTGCATCTCATTTGGATAAATTCTAAAACAACATGGGGGCGTACTCAGAAGAACAAGGAGACTATTTCCATCGAAATATCATGAACTTCAAACAACGTTATCAGTGTCAATACAACGAAAATGTGATAGGGGACACATTTAGGGTTTAGTGAGAGAAAGTACTTATGAACATGAAAGAAAAAGAAAGAGGGTTCACTTTTGAACTTGTTTACACTGTTTTATAATTTGATATGATAGTGAAAGTTGATCAAAATCATATATAAATATATTTGTTTTTATTTATCGATAAATGAAAATTTAAGATATGGATTTTCTAAATACCGTTCTCCTGAATACAAAAGCAAACTTTTTCAGACCATATATTTTTTTTCGTCTTATCGAAATTTCATACCCTCTTGTCAAAGTCAAAATTCATGTTGTGTTGTGTAATTGAATCGATTGAAAGAAGCGGTATGCACTGTGTGTATATTCTTATATCCATTAAAAAACCTTTGGAAAATTTTGCGTACCAATCGGTACTGGAGTACATAGTTGAACTCAGTGCAAAATATAGAGGATTTGAAAATTATTGTCACTATTGTTAACATTAAGGTCAGTATTATTCATCAGTACAAAACTGGTTCAACCAATAGAATTCGATGTACATTCTAAACATAGCGTTAGCCGTTTCTTGTACAACATGTATTTTAGCACCAATATAGGTCATTAGATAAAACTTATGGAGACCCACAACTTGCATTTGAAAAATATTTGACCAAGCTTTACAGAAATAACAGGATATTGCAATACATTTATGTTGTAGTTTTTAATGAACTGATTATTATTGTCTCAATTGTCTCCCTGTATGCTTTTTTCATATGGCGTTTGTTCGTTCCTGTTGAATAGATGATTTTTTACAGGTGCACAAATTGTTTGTAAAATCTACCCCTTTCAATTGAACGCGCCAACGGTTTTTTTTCTATCTCTTATTCAATATTTCATAATGTTATGATTTTGAACCACAATTAATTTTTCATATTTATGACATTATTCAGGTCTTACCAGCACTCTTATTGAATATAATGGAATATGTTTCATTTATTGATGACTAAAGAAAATCATTATCATTCAACTCAGGTTTAAAGAACTCTACTTCAATTCATCATTTTTTTTAAAGCAATACCAAACACCGGCCAATTGAGTATTCTGTCCATAGCCGTAAAAAAGGGGTGCACGCAGTAACTTATTGGAGTAGATTTCAACAACTGAATAGATGTTCTTGATCAATTTAAATTTTTTCAGATTCTGGAAAGTTATTATAGCCAGTCACCAATGAATTTTTCTCCAAGAAGATAGTTCCGACCAATTCTTTCTGTTTTCCCAATGTGACGTTATTCCCTATTGTCTCAGCGAATCAATGAACTTCCAATGTAGGAATGGCATATATCCAGTTCTTGGAACTATTCAGTTTACAATAATTTGCTACATCAGAAAATTGTAGGAACATAATACTCGTTTAAGTGTTTTCTTACAAAACAGTTGAAGTAGATTGGTGCGATTTCCCTGCCCTTTTTGCGTACTCAACCAAGTTCCTGGAGAAATTTAACATAATAAATTTTGCCAGGGCCGATTTTGAAAAAAAATATTATTAATTTCGTGAGATTAGTTGGGATGAGATGACAACTACCAACGATGTAAATATTGTAATAGATATTTTCTATAGATATGTTCATAATATCTCTGATCAATGTGTTCCCAAAGCAAAATATAAAAAAAAATATGTTTCCTCCCTGGTTCACCCGAAATATACCAGATGAAGGAAGAAGTATTATTATGGAAAACAATTCAAACAATGTAACAATGGCTATTACAGGCAGAGTTTGCGATCGATGATTGAACGTGATGTGAAATGCACAAATTATAGATTCGACATCTATAATTTTCTGGAAGGAAGTTTCCTGCAGCATTGATAGGTCTCCAACGGATTTGTCGGTATAGGCTAACTCCACGACTCCAAACATCAAGCTTCTAGCGCGTTCCGAGTAACGTCACAAATAGCGAAGAGGAGAGAGTTTAGTTTCAATTCCGAGAAATCCACCATCCGCTAACAGCTGTTTCATGGTTTCTCAATCATAAGGTCTTTCTCAAATCTGAACCAAAACTCTCAGAGAACTTGTGCCTTCCGGCAAAAGACAAAGATGTGAAATGCACGAATTATAGATGCGACATCTATAATTTGCATAGTGAAGCTCAACCTACTGCCGTGAAATTCAAAGGCAGGAAGACCACAAGCCGTCCGGATGACTGGGAAACCATGAAACAACTGAAGGCGGATGGTGGATTTCTTGGAATTGAAAAACAACTCCAATTTTGTTATCTGTGGCGTTACTTGGTAAACGCACTATGAGCTTTATTTTTGCTGTCGTGGACTGACCTGTACCAACAAATCCGTTGGAGACTTATCAATGATGCGGGAAACTTCCTACCTTCGAGTCCCACCGCCCTAGGTTGAGCATCACTCCGCAAATCATAGATGTGGCATCTATATGTTGTGGGATTCACATATTTTTCCTTTGTTAAAAGGCACAAGTTCTTTGGGGTTTTTATTTTTAATTCGAGAAAGATCGAAAGCCGTTTTGATGATTGGGAAACCATGAAACAGTTGTAGGCGGATGGGGGATTCCTCAGAATGGAAACGGAACTATCTTCCCTCTGCCATTTTTGGCATGATTCGGAACGCGCTAGAAGCTCTATTTTTGATATCTTGGACTGGCCTATACCGACAAATCTGTTGGAGACCTATCAATGATGCAGAAAGCTTCCTGCCTTTGAATTCCACAGCATTAGGTTGAGCTCCACTCTGCAAGTTATAGATGTCGCATCTATAATTTGTTCATTTCACATATTTGGCTTTTGCCAGAAGGCACAAGTTCTCTGGGAGTTTTGATTCGAATTCGAAAAAGACCAAAAGCTGTTCTGATGATTGGGAAACCATTGAATAGCTGAAGGCTGATGGTGGAGTTGTAGGATTTGAAACAGAACTCTCTTTCTTTTGCTATTTGTAACGTTACTCGGAACGCGCTATAAGCGTGATTTTTGGTGTCGTGAGCTGACGTACACCGAAAAATCCGTTGGAGACATATTAATGATGCAGGAAACTTCCTGCCTTTGAATATCACGGAATTAGGTTGAGCTTCACTCCGCAAATTATAGATGTTGCATCTATTATTTGTGCATTTCACATATTTGTCCTTCGCCGGAAGGCACAAGTTCTCTGTGAGTTTTGGTTCAGATTTAAAAAAGACCACAAGCCGTCCTGATGTTTGGGAAACCATGAAACAGATGTAGGCGGATGGTTGATTTTTTGGAATTGGATCAAAACTCTCTCCCCTTTATTAAACGTGATGTTACGAAGGCACATATGGAGTACGGTAAAAAAGAGAAACCCTCATAATTTTGGAAGTACGGAAAATCTGTGAAAAAAATAACCGACACTTTGAGTGGCGCAATGATTTAAATTGGCTCTCCAACGGTAGATAACATTATACTGTGAATGTATTCGCAGATTATTTTAAATGCGTATATTCAAGTGATGAGGCCAAATATAATACGGTTAATCTAGAAATTAATCCAAATACCATGCATAATCTTCGCATCGAAGCCATATCTGATGGAGAAATATTGCTTGCCATAAAATGCTTGAAATCCAAAACTGCATTGAGGCCTGATAATATTCGGCATATGTAATGAAAGGATGTACGGATTTTTTTCAAAAGCTCCTATAAATCATATTTAATCCCATAAAAGACACCAGGGCTTATCCTGAATTATAAAAATTGAGCATAGTTCCTTCTATACTGAAAAGTGGAAATAAAAGTCGGATAACCAATCATAGACCTGTTGCGTTGATTTGTGTACCCAGTAAGGTATTCGATTCAATTATACATCTTATCATTGTCACTTGAGGACAGACGTAAACTTGCAATGGTTCTATTCCTTCATAAAATAATAAACTTCCACTATAATTGTTCAGCCATTTTAGAAGAGCTTTGCCTTTCCGTTAACTCAAGAACCTTGAGAAGTAATTAAATTTTTTCATTTGGGTTGCGATTCTACAGGACTAACTATGGCTCGATGGCAATAAGTTGTAGACTTCAGAAAAATTTTAATACACACTTTTCAGAACTTGATCTTTTTCATCTGTCACATTTAAAATCCAAAAAATGGCAATCAGAGAACTTCATCCAGCGATTGTTCATTAAACTTCTGAATAGTCGTTATTTATTGATTATTGATTTTAATGTTCATAACTTATTCCAGTGTTTAATGTCTTTTTTTTCATTGAACATTCCTTGTGCTCACCATTTGGATTTTATTACAAATTTTCGTCCACAAGTAAAGGATACATTCTTTCACTACATTATTTACAATTTATGAGTAGAATCCTAAAACACTTGAATCTTCTATTCTAAAATGAAATTTTGTTTGCATGATCTCAAACCTCCCCTGTAAACACCTTGGGAGTGACAGAAACCTTTCTAAATATTTTAAATAGAATGAAGGTGCATATGCTTGCTCATTGGAAAGGGTTTTCAATTCTCTATCTAGCAATATAAAAAGTTTTTTTCCCCCACATTTTGTATTAAAAAATATTGCATTTTGAATGTTACCAAGTGAACAAAATAACATAAAACATTCCAAACCGAATGTTCACTCTGGGCGTCCGTTGCTTCTTAACAATGATGGAGGCATTGCTGAAATTCTTCTTAAACATTTTATATCGTTTGCGGGATGATTTCATTAATTTCTTGCCTTATTCTGTCTCTTGAACAATCGAAGTTATTTGGTCTGTTGTAGTAGACTTCAGATTTCAAATAACCCCATGAAAAATAGTGAAGCATGGTCAAATCGGAAGAACGGGCAGGTCACTCAATTTCACCGCGTCTACCGATTCACCAATTAGCTCCGACTTGATGATACCAAATATTCCTATTTCATTAAGGTTGTTATAATCTGGAAAACGTGTTCTCAGCTCTGGAACTGAGAAATTTTTTAAGAAATCCAAGTAACGCATGCCAGTTAATGCGCTATCGAGGAAATATGGTCCAACAATAATTTGAGAATTTATAATTCCAGACCAAACGTTCACCTTTTCATTCATGATACTGAGTATTGGACTCCAATCTGGATTTTCTGTACTCCAGTATCCACAGTTCTGTTTGTTGACTGTTCCATTCAAAATAAATGTTGCTTCAACAGATTTAAAAAAAAAATATCGGATTATCTTGACATCTATTTGCCATGATTCCGCAAAATTTATGTCAGCGATGAGGGTCATCCTTGTTGAGTTCTTGAACCAAAGGAATTTTATATTGGTAATATTTTTTATATATATGGACTTTTCACAAACGTCATTATTAGCGGCAGTTCCTTTCGTAGTTTTATGTGGATTATCTTGAATATCTAATAATATATCTGATTTCTTTTCATCGGAGAAACTACGTTTCTCACCAGATACAGGAATATCTGCGAAATTTCCAAATTCACTAAATTTGCTTTCTATTCTACTAACCGTAGACTGAAAAACGCGTCGGTCAGGATACTTAGTATTGAAGATTTCGCATACCTGCTTCTACTTTTTTGTTTTACCACCACATCGAAACAATATCAAAGTTTCGAACAGACTCATTGTTGGAATAATGATAAACTTGACAATCAGCGATAAATAACTAGAATGATAAGTTTGCACAGATGTAGCAAATAAAAAAATTTTAATTAATAATTTTTGCTGATATGTCAGAAGAAACCCTTTTCACTCTTTCGTTAAGGAAATATGGAACTGAATCTCAATACATGTTTGCATAAAAAGGTTATTTAGGAAAGATAACCTCCAATCTACTACTCAGGTTTCAACCGGAAGTGGAAAGTACTTTTCGTTAGTGAGAGTAGACATGCTATTTTCCTTTCGCTGAAAATATCCTTGATGGTCGTAATATGCAACCTAACCCAGAAAAATTGTAGCGAAAAAGCCCCTCTCGTGGACAAAATTCGAGTAGTCGGTTTCTCCACGGTTATATATATTTTTTGGGGTGCTGAATCGAAATTTGAAGTTCGCTTATGAAATTTTCTGCAGCGTTCCGAAATATTCGCAAAAAACAGCGGAATTTTCGCACGGTATTCATTGTTTTGCGCGTAACTTTCAAAAGAACGCATTGCATAAAAAATATCACAAAGTTGAAGTAGACAAAATTTACTATACATTTCATTCGAAATTTGTTTATGTAGTGCTAAGAGGGGAGGGTAGAAGATTAACGGTTTCTCGGGGATAACGCATAATCCATAATTTCTCGAAGAAAGAGCAATACAGAAGTATTCCATTTCCAGTCAAGAAGCCGTTGAAGCCATTGAAAAATCTCCAGGCATTTATTTTCGGCGAATTAAAATGTTCTGTGAATATTGGACGTCGTCCGCAATACACGCAGGGTCGAATTTATGTATTTTTGTTCTCTAGTTTTCCGGAAAGGCTTCAAATTCACGTGGTGAAATATTTCCAACTGTTAGAATTTACACATCCAAATATTTTGATTGTAGGATGTGCTCAACTAATATTTTGTTGCGATCATTGAAATCCTGAGGGTTAGTAGCGTATTACTCATCTTCAATTGCTTCTCTTGTAGAACAAATTACCTATCGAGAATGTTTCCAAATAAGTACTCGAAGATCTTAATCATTACTCGACGGATAATAATTTTTGAATCAGGCAAATATTTCAATTGATACTGTTCGGGCGATGATGTCGACCTCCTAGTTGGTTTACAGGCCGTTTCCAACGTGTATTTTTCCAAACCCGGAAGAGGAAAAGTACCCAACAAACTGTACCATCCAACCACTATCATCAATCATCACTTGGGTGAGCACATATTCTTCTTGCATGCTGTAATCGGGTGTTGACACGACGTCTCCTTGTTCTGGAAGGAGAAAACAGAAGCTCAACAACCACCCTAACATAACTACCTCGGAGTGTTCGAGGGGCCCTGAGGCGGATTTGAAGGACCTCTTGAAAGCTGGAGAAATGTTTTTGACAATCTTCTACTAATCGCAGAAACAACCGATGTCATTGGGTGGAATGAGACAAAAGATGTTTGAGACATCAAGTCGGCAACAAACATCACCACTCGTCTTCAACATGGGCTTCCGCTCACCATTGCGAGTATATCTGCAGGTGCACCTGTGGCTGGAAGAGAATAGATTCATGAATAAATCTGAGGATAAGGGAGGAGGAACACTGTCAACGGCCTACCGCCCATCCCTCCCATTGACCTTTCTGTTTCTGATAACCTCCTCCACCTCTTAATATGCAGGTGCTGCAAGTCTCGCATACATAACTGCGGCTGCAAGAAAACCGGCCTGTTTTGCATGAATATGTGTGCTTATTGTGAAGGGAACTGCAGAACAATCCGTGGGATGACCAGGATCTTGACGATCGCAATTTCGATGACCTGTCATCCATCTCAACATCATTTGAATATATTACTCATATCCAAACCCAATTTACAATCACCCTTTCTTCTGGTTGAACTTGAACCAACCCCCAGGTTGGTAACCTTGCTTATGGTAATGTTATTGCATTTCTCTTTCAGACCACCAGGTGAATGATGAGTGTACCATGGAGCAACCACCACCTGCTACACCTGCACCATCATCTCCAGCACCGGGTCCTTTGGGGTTCCAGCCTCCTGCCAAACGACGATGTGGCGACGTAATGTAATATGTATAATTGATATAACTTTTCATTCATAGTATAGTTGATTCAATAGATTATACATTATATGTTTTCAATTACGAATATTCATGACTATCACTTAGAGATATTCAATTATAAAACCTGAAACTTCCGAGGACAATTAATTTTTATGTCCTCATTCCTCACAGAATATAAAAAGGGTCGTAATTTTTTTATTTGTTCTAGTACTGTTATGAATATAGGTTAATTAGATAAATCAAACGAGTGGGAAGGGCGAACAGGGTTTGACTTGAGCACTTACCACCAAAAAACGCCACCAAGTCCGAGCGCTCTAGCACCCAGTCACCTTCTCGCATACTAATGACTGCATATGAATTCTTCCAGAAATGCGTAGATTATATGTTATCTGCGAAAAACCGACAAAAAATGCTATTTTATGCGAGGTACATAAATTTTGCCGTCGTTCAACATGTTCTAGATCCCCACCCGTTGGTCCTACATTCACAAATTATAGACACAAATAATAGTTAATTCTGTCCACTTTACCTCTGTTATAGTATTTCTAAAATCCAATTGGACCGACATCAAAAGTTCCGAGAAGGAATTCTCTTCCACACGACTGAACTTTTTTATGATTGTATCAGGAACGCTTTGAAAGTGAAAACACTGGTAGTATATAAATTTCCCATTTGCCGGGCAGTGCATATGAACACTCCTCGTAGCGTTCTTATTTTTATTGCCGTTCCAATTGGGATTAGAATAACTATAATTCATAGTTTCGGAGATACGGGCAAAAACTGAATACGGTGTGGAAATTTCGCTGTTTTTGCGAATATTTCGGAACGGTTTGGTGAAATTTGTCAGTACACTTCAAATTTGGAATCAGCACCCCAGAATACATATAGAACTACAGAGAAACCGACTACTTGAATTTTGTCCACGTGCGACTACCGTTTGATTGGACTAATCGCAAGAGATTAAATTGATGTGTTTGCTTGCAATACCACGAGACACTCGGTTTCATTAATCCATTCTCGAAGATCGTGCAGTATGTCAATCTTGTTGAATATCCATTAAGATGGGTTGATACGGGTAGTGAAGCACGCTCGTGTCTCACGCTTCCGTTAGAGACGAAAGTGCCAAAATAAAACATCTGTGAAATACGCGATCGTATGCTGTTTACACGGCAGAACCAAATTGGACTGTGTAGCTCACGACTTCACATGTGGCCTTAGAAAAGCGTCAATTTCTTTAAACCATACTACTTTTGGCACATTCATATCTTCAATAGAAATACAAGTTTTTGTACTAGCGGCTATTTTTTTTCAGTTCTTGTGCGTACGAGCTTCGTAAATTCTCAAATTCAGTAATTACGTGGGAATCTGGAGAATTTAAAGCTTCTACAATTCGTTGTGCTGCTGCAGCGCGCGTATCCTCTTCTAATATCCGTCATTCGTAGGGTCTCATAGAACAGGTTCATTTCTGTTGTATTCCAAGAATTTCATTTTTTCTGCGTCGCTCATTCGTAGATTTACACCAAACATGTTGATACACCTTCAACGGCCGACTGCTTTTTCACTACTGAATCTATTGAAAATGGTTCGTGAAATATCAAACAGGTTTGATTTGCTTGCTCACGATCGTGTCGCCTTTGGTATCAATTCGTTTCAAATTTTTTTTCACAACTGTTGTTGACATGACGCGTGGTCCACGAAAGCGTGAGACACGATCGTGCTTCACTACCCGTGTCAACCTAGTTCAAGAGTTTCATATAGTAATTTTCCATTACAAGTAAATTATTAATTTTTTAGGATTGTTAAAGCCACAAGTTACAGTTAACGAGGAAGTCGATTATTTGATTTCAATTTGTGGAAAATATGAGTGTATATTAAACTCAGGTTATCGATAAGTGTTCTCTTATTATTAATATTTGTTTCTTTTCATTGATGTGAACCATTTCTGAATGGTTCACATCAATGGAAAAAGCCATTTGATTGAATTAATTTCTTCGTACGTACATTTTGAATTCAGTTGATCAATACGATGGTCCTTGTCTTATCTAGCATATGCCAAAGCACAGGAACTTTTATTTCTTCTACAATCACCTTCATGGTATGTGATTCGATCATATTATTCATTTGTGGCCAATATAAACTTTTTTTTTGTTTCATTCAAAAGAATAGTATTTTATGTTTTTATTTAATGGACATTTTAATGTAATTTCATGTTTAATGAGTATTTTGGAAATCGATATAATTTTTATTTTCATTCAATAAACTTGAATATTCTCGGATTTGCAAAAAAAATCCATGATCTACTGAAATAAACTGAGATGGTTGAGTAACCCATTGGTTGTCAATATATATATATATATATATATATATATATATATATATATATATAAAAAAGTCTCTTGTGAACTAGTTGAAAAAAAGAGTTAAGGAAACACAAAAAACAATTTTATGTTTTCCTTTGAGGTTGCAGTCAATAGGAAATGGCCATGTAAAGAAGAAATACTTTATTTCATTATCAAGACATCTGAAAAGAACAAAATCACATTGTAACAATTGACTGCAACCTCAAAGGAAAACATAAAATTTGTTTTTGTGTTTCCTAAACTCAGTTTTTTTTTATATTTACATATACATATTTGAGATATTTCTGTAAGTTATTGATGTTATGGAATTAATTAAGGAAAAATAAAAATAAAATGAATCAATAAAGGTAGAAATGGTGCACTTTCCGCCTTGTTCGTTAGTAGCATTATTTGTACAAAGAAAAAAATCTAGAAAACATATTTTCGTTTATATAATGTAATTGAATAGTACCTACATATTCGTCAATGAACTTTAGGAAATATATTCGAATTTTTTATCAGTTTCAATATTTGTGCGCTCTTTCCGTCCTGACATTTCACCGCGAACAAACACAACAAACAGAGCGCACACCAACGAACAAGACAAGCAAATGTTCGTTGCGTTCAGGATGCTCGGTCTATTAGCGGTATTCATTCAGTGCTCAAACTATTTGTGTTGGAACTGTCAGGAGTGCATATTCACGTACAAGAGTAGGCTCGAAGGAACTATGGATATGGACTAGCTGATATCATTCGGCGCGTTTCGACCATAAAATATTGAAAAAGAACAAAAGGATCCCCAAAATAGTTCTCTCCTAAAATTTGCCAATAGACATTTCATTTTTCACCACGCATAATCAAACCCCGTTTCTTTCGATATATCAACCCAAACATATTTTTTACCGACGGAAAAATAAGGAGGAGGTTCTCTAGTCAACACGTATAATTTTGTTAATGTATGATCACGCATAACTTTTCACAGAGTAGTTTGATTTCGATTACTTTTTTTCTCATTGGGTAGGGTATACTTCGAAGTTGGTGTCACTTGAATTCGGAAAAAAAAATGTTACCCTCAACAGTAGAAAAATAGGGGATATAATCCACTGAATTTTTACCCGTTAACCGATTCTACCACTCATAACTTTGTACTGGGTTATCCGATTTAGATAATTTTTTTAAATTGGACAGATTTAGTCGTTTTTAGATTTGGGAGAGAATAATGTGATTAACTAATTTCGACTTGGCGGTGAACTAACAATTACCGAAGATCATTTTATTACTTTGAAGAAGTAATCAAAACGCCGCCGTGTATCCCGCTGCCATCATTTTACGCCTTACCTGATTCAATTGCTAGTTTGTTTGGCGCCGACTCAAAATTACTCACTTACATCAGATTAGGAGCTCAGTTATCATTAAGACTAGAAATGTTTATTTTATTTTTGCTTTTCAGTTGATTTTTTTGTCGGATTAATTTTTTGTTTGAATGTTTTTATGTTATGTATATTATGATAAAAACCATGGTTTGTGTTATATGAAATAGAATATTTGTCTACAATATTGAATTATTTGAAGACACTTTTCCATATCCCATTCGAAAAGTAAATGGGCGAGACGTAAATAATAGTGGACTGTATTTTCAAAATGTTTATAGGCGTCAATGGTAAATCCGAAAAAAGGTAGTGAAAGAGACCCACCTCATTCTGCCGGCGTTCCTTTCTTCCTTTCTCCTCTCTTGTCCCCTTCCCTAGGGAAGCACGGAACCAACTGGGTTTCGGAGGAAGTCGGAATAACGGGCACTTTATACGTTATGCGCGTGACTGTTGTTTTTTATCTTACTTCTGTCAACGCGAATAAGTCTCTCTGGTCGGACCTCCCATTGGTCCGCGAGCAGAAAATATAAAACCAAAAGACAATCGAAAATAAAACATACACTGAGCGATGAACAAAACGGGGACTGAAGATACCGCCTACTCAAAATGTCAAATTTCACTTCCAATTGTCAAGTGTGAGAGCAACTAATAGATTATTATGCTGAAACAAATAATCCGAGAAGGCAAATACAAGAACCACCTTCTACTACACAAAGTTTTAGGAATGGAGGGCAAAATAAAATTCAATAAATCAATTAACAGATAAAAGAGAGACCTTGCTGGTAGGTCTTTTATAAATACCTGTCGGCGGACGGATAGTGACTACTCTGACCACACCGTATGCACCGGGGTGGACAGTCTCAATTCTGCCAATGTTCCACTTTAAGGGGAAAGTAAGTTCGTCTTTCAAAATGACCAAAGGTTCAATGGGAGGGGATGGACTAGTCCACTTGCTTCGTTGAATGAGGGTATGAAGATATTTCTGGGCCCAGCACCGCCAAAATGATTGATGAATATAGGTAAAAGTTTATATATTTTTAAGCACCCCATATTTATATTTTCAGATCGAGAAGAGCATGCATCGGTTAAAGAGTTGAACAATGTCTGAGGGTTGAAGCTTGCAGATCATTGGTATCAGAACTCAACTGATACAGCGGCCTGGTATTCAAAACTTCCTCAATTTGCACTAAAAAAGTGTAGAGTTCTTCAAAGGTGAGTATTTGAGAGCCGATCACTCTGTGTTAGTGGGACTTTATTCCTGACTCCGAAAAACCACCAAGATTGGATGCTATTGGGCATTTCATACGAAATTGAATCTGCTCTTCAGTGAGAACAGCTTCCGAAATGCAAGCGATATGATTGCGGGCACCGATAAAGTTGGTTCCGGAATCGCAATATAAATGAGAGCATCTACCTCTTCGTGCAATAAAGCGACGTAGCACCGCGAGAAATACCTCAGTTGACAAATTGGATACCAATTCGAGATGCACTGCTTTTGTAGCCATGCATACAAACAGGCATGAGTTTGATATATAGCTTTCAGCCCCTTCAACTCTTCTTGAGATTGTGAGAAAGAGCCCCGCCATGTTCATTCCTGCATGTGGAAAGGGTTTCACTTGAGAGATTCGTGCTGCGGGTAATTTACCTTTCAGTGGCTGTTGCAAAACAGGAATCACTCGTAAACATTGAAAACATTTGGAAATAACTGATAGCCAGGGTGGAAAAAGTGGTTGTGAGTGTATTCGACAATGAGCCTGGCGAAACGGTGAGAATGAAGCAAAAGAGTAGGGTGCTTTGCTTCAGAAGATAGAGTAGATCGGTCGATACGTCCGCCTACTCTGGGCACTCTTCAGAATCAAGAAAAGGGGTCAATTTTCGAAAGGCTTTCAGAAGAGATTTTTACTCTTCAAGGGAGAAATCTCCTTTGAAAAAACCTGAGCCTGAGTAAGTTTAATTGAATGAGTCAGGGAATTCTCCATCTTCAAAGGTGAGATGGGACCCCAAAGTGTGCGTTTGCTAGCGTTACAGAAAAATCTGAAAACATACGTTATGACTCTTTGAATTTTCAAGAGTGAACTGAACCGGGGAGATTTAAAACTGAGACATTCATCTCCACAGAATCCGTTGAAATAAAAGTCCATTTTCCTAAGGTGGTTTCTAGTACATAAATGCTGTCCAAAATGTTGAGAGGCCACTCACCCGGAGGTAGACTTAACCAAGGAGCTCCCGCCAACCATAACTCATTATGGAGCAATTCGTTGGGCAACAGCCATCATGATGCGGGATCGGCAGGATTACTTTCACTTCGGACATGGAACCAGTTAGAAGGGGACATTGTTTCCTCCATGAGGGTGACTTGATTTAAAACAAATGTGTTCCAATTTTGGGGTGACGATTTCAATCATGGAAGAACTATCGTGGAATCTTCCATTGCATAAACCCAGGAAAAATTGAGAGAGTTTCCGTAAGAGTCAACTATATAATTCAGTAATCTAGCCAGCAAAACTGCGCCACAAAGTTCGAGTTTGGGAATGCTATTTTTTTTCAATGTTGCAACTTTGGATTCAGCACATACCAAACTGATTTTAAGGTTATTGAGGGAGTCCAAAACTCGAACATAAGTAACTTCGGGATATCCACTTTCCGAAGCATCACATAATCCGTGTAGCTCACATGAAGCATACTTTTTGAGGAATATATATCGGGGAATTTTCAAATTTGCGAGTGATGGTAACTCAGACAAGAGTTGGTTTCAAATCTTAACCATATTCGGAGGTGGCGGATCATCCCAATCGATTTCTATTGTCCAAAGAGTTTGAATCAGTACTTTCAATCGAAGGGTGACTGCTGAGAGATTGGGATCATAAATACGGGCTAATTGACTTATAACGTCACGTTTCGTGCAAGATTTTTCAATTAACTGTACTTTGTTAAACATCAGATGAAAGAATCCACTCTGAGCCTAGACATTTTTATCGATGTTTTGTAGTCTGAGTCAAAGGAGAGGAAATCAAATGGTTAATTGAGATATCACGAAAGCGTTATTACAGGCCCACTTCCGTAATTCGAAACCTGCTTCATGAAATATCGCAATCAATTCATTTTGAGTAGCAAGAGCTTCAGATACGGTTTCACAACTTGAAACCATATCATCAATAAACATATCATTATCAAGAACTTGCACGGCCATTGGATACTGAGATCTGTATTCAGAAGCGAGTTGTTTAATCACTATGAAAGTTCGGAAAAGAGAGCAATTTACTCCAAAAGCGACTATTTTAAGTCTTTAAGTCTTGTACAGGGTCGTCTTTTGGAAAACGCCACAACATTCTTTGATAATCCCGGTGTTCGTCACAAATCAGGATCTGTCTAAACATTTTTCTCAAGTCGGCAGTGGAAGCGATGGGTTGTATCCTAAACCTTAACAAAATCGCAACAATATCCTGTTGCAATTTTGTGCCGGTTAAAAGAGTTTGATCCAAAGAAATGTTGTTCAAACAACGACTGCAAGCATCAAATACTACGCGAAGTTTAGTACTCTTACTTTCAGGTTTATCCACACACAAATGAGGTATATAATATAAAGGGAGATTCAATTGTGTAGGAGGGAGCAATTTCCAAATTTTGAGAATATAATCTCGCATATAATCTTCGTACTGAGTACACAATTCGAAATCTTACAATAATCTCCGTTCTAATGTGAGACGTGAACTCATGAAAATTGGATTCGGGATCTTAAATGGGAGTTGCAATTTCAAGCGACCAGAGGCGGTGCGCGAGAATGTTTCGAAAAAATGTTTCTCTGCTAAAATATCTTCTGGAGCCTTAGAATGGGAGGTGGGTACTCGTTCCAACTCCCTAAAACGTTTAATAGAACTCTCTAAATAAAAATCAGTAGAGCTCAGAAATGATTTTGACAAACTTGCAGAAAGGGGCGAATGATTTACTTTGCCTATAACAACCCAGACAAATATGGTGTCCACTGCAGTAGGCTTGCCGCACGAACCCTTAATAATACTTTCTTTCAGAAAAGAGCCAAATATATCTGCTCCCAGAAGCATATCGACAGGCTGAGAAACTTTGGATCGGCGAGTTTCAAATAAGAAAAACGCTCGAACTTAGCTGGGGCAATGTCGGAACACGGCATGATCGAACATAACTTTGGCAAAACAACAAATTCCAAACCAAATACAGATTGCGTTTCCTGAATGGGTTTCAGAGTGCACCAAACGCTCTGTGATGACTGGAAACTTGTTTGTACTACACCCCGAATTGAAACATCAATAGTTGGATTCAGGAGTCCCAATCTGTTAACACATTTACTAGAAATAAAATAAGACTGACTAGCACTGTCCAAAATAGGTCTTATAGTTTGAATACCCCGCGCTGTCGCGAACTTCAACAAGTACGGTGGATAACAAGACAGTTTTGCTATCGTGAGTGTCCGAGCGAGATTGACACGAGAGAGTACTTGAGGTAGTTATGGGCAGAGACATCGATTGAGATTGAGAACTATTAGTGGAGGAGGCATTCAATGACTCCGAGTTTTCAAAATGTAGCAGAGAATTCTGCTTTGCAGAGCACTTTCTGCCATGCGAGCTGGAGGTACATTTCGAGGCATAGTACCTAAACAATTTGTGCACTATTTATCATTTTTTGTGACAGAAAATCTCCTATTCGGAGTCATTGCAATAAATGATGGGCAATTATAGATCATGTGATCAGCATGACAGATCTGGCAGCAAAGGTTATTTGATTGAGTGAGGAAAGCAGAACTTGCATGGGGCTTTGTATGGGTTGTATGCATGAATTTGTGCTTAATCTGATGTGGAGGAGAAATTGATTTCCTATTTTCGAATAACCTACAGTGTCTAAAGCTTTGCATTGTTTATACAGAAATTCGACTAGGGTGGAATAATATTCATCTTTCACAAAAGTGGCCCAATGTTCAACTTCGAACCTAGTAGCAGTTGCGGAATCTATCCTATCCACGAGCATGTTGAAGAGAATGATGTCCCATTAGTCGGTTGCATACCTCAATTCTAAAAAATCGAAATATTTCCATTGAAACTATCCAATAAAGAACAGAGAGCAAGAGGATAATGAGTTCAATGTTTTCGTTCATTCAATAACATGCTAATGCGAAGTGGCAATGAGGCGTTTATTGTCGTATCTTTTGACCAAACTCTAATAGGCAACTTGATGATTAGCACAGGTGAGGAGAGTTCTTTCAACCAAAGCCCGCGGAGCATTCTCCGAGGAGCTAAGATTTGTCGAAATCTGAGAGATTGTCATTATTATGAATGAGGGAAACAAACATATCGTGAGGAGTTTGCCAAGTTTAGAAATCACCTACAAATTTTGGTAATTCCAACTTGGGCAATCTGACATTCGGTTACCGAGATTGGGAAGGCGGAGTATTACCTTTGAGTGAGATAGTGATATCTTGATCTTCCTCAAATGACAGCTTGACAGTAAAAGTAATCATTTTCAAATGCGGTGAGAACGTCATTCTCAGCAGTGATAATGGCATTGTCCTGATTGGAAACTATACCCACTATATTATTGTGGAGCTTATCGAATGTTTCTTTGATCGGATCTATGAATTCATATCGACATTCGTAGTTATGATGAACGGTATTATCTGTCAGGGCTTTATCCGAGAACTTTTCCAATTCCGTCATCTTGAGGATTTCTGTACCCATTTGGGCAGTGGACAATTAACATTTTTTTGTAACGTCCGACATCATAAAAATTGAATGCAATGAAAGCGTGAGGAAAAAACAATGTTCGTTAATGTTTAGCTAAATACTAACAAATATAATGCAGGATAATAATATATGATAATAATATGGGCTTGAGCAGAACTCGAGACAACCCCCCACAATGCAGTGGAAGGTGGGAGCAGTCACAACGGAGTGAGCTAAACAAACTCACCGTTTTCGAATATCTTACAAAATACGGATGAAGATTATTCAAAGCAAATGATTGTTTTGAAACTCAATGTTTTGCCGCGGTTGCCAAGAAAATTATTCAACAATTTCAAACGGGACGAAGAAAGGACGAAATATCGCTCAGCGTATGTTCAATTTTCGAATAAAATAACTTATTATTATTCGAACTCCGAACACCATGAATATTATTTTTCAATAAACAGCCTAGCCTCCAGGGCTAGAAGGATGAAATATGGACGAGACGCAAATAATAGTGTACTGTATTATCTAAATTTTGATAGGCGTCAATGGCCAATCCGAAAAAAGGTAGTTAGAGAGACCCACCTCGTTCAGCCGGCGTTCCTTTCTTCCTTTCTCCCCCTCTTGTCTCCTTCCCTAGGGGAGCACGGGACCAACTGGGTTTCAGAGAATTTTGGAAAAACGGGCACTTTATACGTTACGCGCGTGACTGTTCTTTTTTATCGTACTTCTGTCAACGCGAATATATCTCTCTGGTCGGACCTGCCCTTGTACCGCGAGCAAAAAATATAAAACCAAAAGACAAACAGAACGTTAACTTGACAGTTGATTTGGGAGAAAGTCGTACACAATGAATGGCAACAGCAGCCGTCCAGTAGTTTATTCGCCGAACAAAATATCTCTTTGAGCAAATTAGATTTACCGATAAGTTTCAGGACTACATTCTGCGCGTTCTGTTCAGTTCGGGAAAACGTCTTCACTACGAGAATTCTGTTTATTCGCCTCGTTTGTTCTGTTCGTTCCCAGTAAAATGTTCAAGTAAGGATGCACCTAGAGTTATACAGGTTATTCTACTGAAACTCCAGAGAGATTCAGTTTGGCGAAACTTACTTTAGTAGTCCAGAATCATGATTATCCCCGTGAAGTTCAGATGACATTACACGTCTATGGCGAATAGTTTGCTGATTGACTTCTTATTCAGCAGCTTATCAGAAAACAGTAGGCCGCGCGATGGATATGTGATGTATGGTCAATCACAGTACATTTTCAAATTCGAATAATGATTTTATCATCATATCCCCGCAAACTGCAATTAATTCCATTGATTTGTAAAAAGGTTCTCTATGATTTTGTCAGAAAAAAATTAATTGAATTCCTTTTTCGAACCATCGATTAATAAATAATCATCACATAAATCACTACATACAATCACAACTAAATACGACAGTCACAAAAATGACATTCATATGAACCTCTTGTCTGGTCGTACCATTTAGTGACAAAACAATGCATTATTCTAAATATTATTTTCTAGATTGGTTTTCGTTCTTTCATTTTCTTGGACAGTTTCTAAATTATTTTCATCGTCTTCACACTCTTCTTCGATACTCATGTCGCGAATAGACGGACGTCTGCTATACCTCCGTTTCATTTCTGGTAGGGCCAGCTGTTGGTGTTTTGTTTTCGTTAAGAATCGGGGACCAAGAAGTGTAGTCAATAGCGCCCCTGTGGGTACAGTCAGAAGGATCGAGAGGACACAAGTTGTTAAAACTTTTTCTGCATATTGATACTCCTTAGTTCCTGGTTCGACCATAGTTAGGGCAACAGGTCCGAGAGCAGCCTGCAAATGGAAATACAACAAATAATTGAATTCAGTGAGGAAATATATTATATATATACATATATATATATATATATATATATATATATATATATATATATATAGATATATATATATATATGTATATATATATATACATATATATATGTATATATATTTAACACAATTCCAAGATTGGAACTGTATTCGTTAACCAAAACAAAACAATAAAACTAATACAAGATGATAAAATACAAACATCGAATTCAGAAAAATATATCTAGTAACTCAATAAGAGCTGGAGCACGGGTTCCAATAGTGAATTTGCCTAATACATACTTGAAGTGGTCGAAACCACTTCAATAACCAGTCATTATATATAATGACAGGTTATTGATAATTATTTTTAATTTAAAACCGTATGGGCATAAGCACCCACAGATACGTTGCTATACTATTATTTAGAAAAATTATGTTAGCTTTTCTTATCTGTATTTTAGTGGAATGAAGATTGATAAGCACTGAAGTGCACTCCTGAAGTCAACTGTTCATTATCACCATACACTATCGTTTCTGAGGGAGATCATGTCCCCTAGTCTATTTTGGTTGTTCAATAAACATGTTGGGCAAGAGTTCGTTAGGGTGAGCACTCAGAGTGGTCAGATATCTTTCAGATAGTTTGGCACATTATTCTAATTTCATGCGAATCTGCAAGTCTCTGTGTAGTACAATTGTTTGAAACATGCACTTTCGATCAAATACATCCATATCGGTACGATTATTGTTTTGGAATTTACTTTGCAGAGAAAACTGATGAGAGCGACCAATGTGCCAGTAATAGTTCCAATAGATTCTCCCAATATTTTATGTCTTACTACTCAACTCGATATATGACACATCTTTTCGTTGTAGAGGGCGAAGTGTTTGTAGGTCAGAGTAATTTTGAGAGTAAAAGTGAAGTGAGAGGCATTTGGTCTAACTCGCCAATTCTGTATTCATTTTCCGATTCTATAAAGGTGGTGTTGAAGTCGTTCAGTAGCTTCATCAGCGTTTTGTGTGGTGCTAGAATTGCGATCCTCTGCAAACGTAGCAAGAGTTGTATTTTTTGTCGTTGGATGATATAAGACTGAGCTTTTTTGGAGAAGTCATATATATATATATATATCGTGTTACAATTCGTATGCTTCTGGTATTTGATAGGTGAGATATGTGCACTTGGAATGGTGGATTATCTTTAATCTCATCAAGTCCCTCGTACCACAATTTTCAGAAAACCTGTATTATATCTATGAGAGCTGCAGAGCAATAGTTTTGATGATAGCACCTCGTTTTTTACTAGACCAATCAATAGAGATTTTTTCGTGACAATTCAACTCATGTATGAAAAATCGCATATGCCACAGTGCAATCGTCAGTTTGACAGCGGCAAAAGTTAGCTGCAACTTTTACAGCGACAAATGCACTAGTGGTTTTTTCACTTATTCATTTGTTTATCAATTATCGCGGTGTTGGTTGCCAGAATAAATGGAGTTTGCATTGATATGTTATTGAATTTCTCATTCATTAAATTGTCCTGCCGGATTACACTCGATGTTTGTATTGATATCGGGTAAATTTGTGTTGTTCAAATTCTAAACTGTTTCCTTTAGCACTTTAACTCGAAAAATACAGACCTCTCGTGCAATTATAAGTGACAAAAATACTACCAGGTAACCAACTGTGCCGTCATACGAAAGAAGGTCCTTAGTTCTATTCTGTTATATTTCCCACACCCAACTGTCATTGCTAATTTAGTTATAAAGATTTAAAAGCATTTTCTTTATTTTTTATAGGTTTTGACTCGTAACTTGAAAACTAATGAAGCAATCTCGATACTCTCGAATTGTAGGGAATCGAAATGCAGAGAGAATGAGCCCTAGCACAACTCGATAGAATTATTAGTAACGAAAAAAATTGGAAAAACCGAAAAAAATCTGCGTTTTGACAAAAATATCATAACACCACCATTTTTCAAGTTTTGAAGCAGGCTCTCCACAACATAGTAGTGATTGATATGTACTTTATGTGTGAAAAACTCAGGCACTGTTAGATGATTAGTTTTGGCATAATTGCAATTTAATTTTTTAATGCACCCCATTGCAGCAGACCTGGATGCGTCATAGATGGTCCGATTTCAATTTTTCTGGAAGATTTTGAGAGTTGAAGTATAGTTCTACAAAATGACTATTCTCTTTTTGCGTTAAAATGCTGCAAAATAGGTGAGTGCATTGAAAAATGCAGATTGCAGTTATGCCAAAACTAATGATCCGACAGCACCTGAGTTTTCCACACATAATGTTCATATCAATCACTACTATGTCGTGAAAAGTTTGCACTACAACTCAAAAAGTGGCAAAGTAATGAATTTTTTAATTAAAAAAAAAGCTGATTCTCTCCGGATTTTCCGGTTTTTCCCCATTACTAATAATCCGATGGAGTTATGCTAGAGCATTTAGATTCTCAACAATTCGTCTCATGAAAGAATCGAGATTGCTTCATTAGTTTTCAAGTAACAAGTCAAAAACGACAAAAAAATGCTTTTAAATGTTTATAACAAATTAAGCAATGACAGCATAACAGGATATAACTAAGGACCGTCTTTCGTATGATGGCACAGTCGGTTCTATTGTAGTATTTTTGTGACAGAATCAATAGAGCACAGCATCTCTATAGATTGGCCTACACGTACTTCTTTCCTTATTTTCCATGTATTCGTTCTATGGTAGTATACTTATCGCGAATTCCGAAATGATTATTAAGCATCATAGGAATGTAATTGAATATCCGCTACTTTATTTGATTCGGGCAAAATTGATGAGAGACTGATGGGTTTCCCCACTGATTCAATCCGAAAATGATCTGAATCTGGTGGTCTGAAGTCAGTTATGTATAAAGTGATATATTTGGTTATTCTGAAAGATATATATTCCTCATTACAGAATTCTATTGATTGTAAGTATTGAATGAATGTGGTTTTTTGTGGAGGAACAACGTTTCTTGACATGTTTTTTGGGTAACCTTCCACAGTCTGAAAATGAAAATATAATCAGGAAAATCTATACAAGTGTAGAAAGGGCAAACTGATTAGTTCACCCCGATAAGTTATTGCGTTCACCAAATTATATTTCCTATGGAAAAATGATTCAATTTGTCAATAATAACTTGCCGTTTTCTGAATTTTCCTATCAAAAAAATTTTTAAAAAATTCAAAAGATACTTTTCTATATAGTTTTTGCTTGACGTTTCGGGGACTATATCTGCCCCCGTTCTCAAAATCTTCTAAATCTCCTTTAATTGTTTTATAATTTGGATTTCTGCTCGTAGAGTCTTCTTTGCTTTTTCAACTGACGGATGTCAATGAGATCTGCCAAAAAAGTTTGAGATTGACGTATTGCTCATTTGATATATGGGGTGTTGTTCGGATCAGTTTATTAGCATTCTACCATATCTCACTTCCTCTCTGAGTAGAGGTAACCATGTATGATCCATTTCAACAGAATTTGTTGAAAAGCAGTTGTTATAAGAAAGAAGAATACAGGCCGTTTCTTTCAATTTTCTCCTCTCTTGATGTGGTTCTTTCATCAAGATTTTTGTCCTATTCCATTCAATCGTATGATCGCCATTGGATGTGAGGATATGTTCTGCAATTTTTGATCCAGTTATTTGTCGATTTCTGATGTAACTCTGATGTTCAATTTGGCGCACTTCCAATGGTCTTGACGTTTCACCTATATAACTATCACCACAAGAACAAGGTATGTTGTAAACACAATTTTTTGTACTTTCTTCTGCGTTTTTTGGTTTTGTTCGTGTTAGTATAGATCTCAGTGTGTTTGTTGTTCTAAATGATGTTCTCACATCATACCTATGTCCAATTCGTTTGATCTTTTCAGATAATCCGGGAACATAAGGTATTATGTTGGTTGTGAAATGTGTAGGTGGTGGGAGTACTCCTGTTGGTTTCGATTCGAAACATCTGTACACAGAAAGAAGACGCATACCAATCGATATCTACACTATTACTCAAACCATCATGCCATTGTGAAAAAAGGCATAGTTAAATGTCTCTATAATCGAGCCCAAACGGTTTGCAATTCCAACCAGAATCTACAGGAAGAAATAAACCTCATAAAATCTATTCTCAAGGAAAATGCATATCCAGATCAGTTTGTGGAAAAAACAATCACTGACATTGAAAACAAAAACCCATCAAACAACCAATTAACACAACCAACAGGAGTACTCCCACCACCTACACATTTCACAACCAACATAATACCCTATGTCCCCGGATTATCTGAAAAGATCAAACGAATTGGACATAGGTATGATGTGAGAACATCATTTAGAACAACAAACACACTGAGATCTATACTTACACAAACAAAACCAAAAAACGCAGAAGAAAGTACCAAAAATTGTGTTTACAACATACCTTGTTCTTGTGGTGATAGTTATATAGGTGAAACGTCAAGACCATTGGAAGTGCGCCAAAGTGAACATCAGAGTTACATCAGAAATCGACAAATAACTGGATCAAAAATTACAGAACATATCCTCACATCCAATGGCGATCATACGATTGAATGGAATAGGACAAAAATCTTGATGAAAGAACCACATCGAGAGAGGAGAAAATTGAAAGAAACGGCCTGTATTCTTCTTTCTAATAACAACTGCTTTTCAACAAATTCTGTTGAAATGGATCATACATGGTTACCTCTACTCAGAGAGGAAGTGAGATATGGTAGAATGCTAATAAACTGATCCGAACAACACCCCATATATCAAATGAGCAATACGTCAATCTCAAACTTTTTTGGCAGATCTCAATTGACATCCGTCAGTTGAAAAAGCAAAAAAGACTCTGCGAGCAAAAATCCAAATTATAAAACAATTAAAGGAGATTTAGAAGATTTTGAGAACGGAGGCAGATATAGTCCCCGAAACGTCAAGCAAAAACTATATAGAGAAGTATCTTTTGAATTTTTTAAAAATTTTTTTGATAGGCAAATTCAGAAAACGGCAAGTTATTGACAAATTGAATCATTTTTCCATAGGAAATATAATTTGGTGAACGCAATAACTTATCGGGGTGAACTAATCAGTTTGCTCTTTCTACACTTGTATAGATTTTCCTGATTATATTTTCATTTTCAGACTGTGGAAGGTTACCCAAAAAATATGTCAAGAAACCATTAATTGTTTTTATTGCTTCTACGTCACATTTGATTATAATATTCTCACCTTACAAAGCTTTAAATCCACGAAATGGCAACGAATACCTTTTCCTTCAGGTTCAATTTACATCCAATGCAAACCACTGTTGTTGCCAATACTCTTGTTGTGGCACTGGCAACCACAATAACGCAACTCATAAAGACAATACTTCCATCAAGTTCATTCAATTTAATTCGAGCACCTGCAATGCTGAACAAAATAGGTTGGAATATTCTCCAAAATATTTCGAACGCTGTAGTAACGGGGTTATCGTCTATTTTCCAACCCTGTTTCGACCAGAAGTATAGAGCTACGAAAGCAGATGTGACGCAGCCCAAGGGTCCTCCACCACCATAACCAAACATCTCGCTAACGAAAACTGCGGCCATTCCACCAGTGAGTAACATCAGTATCCTTATTGGTGACAGAAACGGGTCGGCTATTTCAGGAATACAACTACATAGTTTTCCCCAAAGGATTCCGAATCCTAACCCTGAAAATACATATATGTTACTTTGCATCGACATATTTTCACAAGATTTTGATATATCGCAGTCCGGCGAGAATAATGTCACAACTCAAAAACCTTATTTTACAATACACTGAAAGTAAATATCACTTACATGGTGAAATCAGAGTTCAAATATTTCAGAAAGGGCAATTGTGCAACACATACCCTTCATTAGTTAGGAATTGAGTTACTTACTTTTTTTTTTCAATGTAAATCGACTGTTTTGAATTTGGGACATTTTGTGCATTTTTGAGTTGTGACGTTATTCTTGATGGGCTGCGATATGTAGTAGATGACTAGATATTATAGTTTAACAAATTGTAATATTAACAAAAAAGCATTTTTATTCCAATGATTCTATTCTTTCAAGAAAACACTCTGTTCAAAACCAAAAATTATAACCCATTGCATAATATGATTTTTCGCTAAGTTTGAACTAGTGGCTTTTTTGTATGACTCAGGTGACTAAATTATTTGATAATTCGTTGATTCCCGAAGTAATAGGCCAATCAATTGAGATTTTCTGCACTATTGATTCTGTGGTGAAAATACTACCAGGAAACCGACTGTGCCATCATACGAAAGATGGTCCGATCCGTAGTTATATCCTGTTATGTTCCCTACTCCCAACTGTCATTGCTCAATTTGTTATAAACATTTAAAAGCATTTTTTTTTCGGTTTTGACTTGAAAAACTTCAAAACTAATGAAGCAATCTCGATACTCTCGATGGACGAATTGTAGAGAATCGGAATGCAAGAAAAATGAGCCCCAGCGCAACTCGATCGTATTATTAGTAACGGAGAAAACCCGAAAAACCCGGAAAAAATAAGATTAAAAAAAAAACATAATTCCGCCCCTTTTTATGTTGTAGTGCGAACTTTCCACGACATAGTAGTGATTGATATGTACTTTATGTGTGAAAAACTCAGGCGCTGTTGGATCATAATTGCAATCTGAATTTTTCAATGCTCTTCATTGCAGCAGACCTGGATGCATCATAGGTGGTCAGATTTCAATTTTTCAAAAAGATTTCGAGAGCAGAAGTATAGTTGTACAAAACGTATATACTTATTTTACGTTAAAATGCTGCAAAACAGGTTTAAAAAACTTGCAAACATGACCGAAAATGGGCGAGTGCGTGAAAGCGGCTGAGTAGTGGGGGTAGAGCAGCAGACGCGGGAAGCATGTGTATAGTAATACAATCGCGATGCGCCTGTTATGAATCTGCTGCTCTAGCATCACTCCTGAGCCGCTTTCATGCATCCGCTGGTTTTCGGTCATGTTTTCAAGTATTTGTCATCTATTTCGTGAAATGAGAATGGTAATTCTGTAGTATTATACTTCAACTCTCAGAATCTTTCAGAAAAATTGAAATCCGGACCACCTATGACGCATCCAGGTTTGCTGCAATAAAGTGCATTGAAAAATCAAGTTGCAATTATGCCAAAATGTGTTATGAATTTATAAAAAAACGCAGATTTTTCCCGGGTTTTCTCCGCTACTAATAATCCGATCGAGATGGCTTCATTAAATTTCGAGTTACAAGTCAATAGCGATAAAAAATAAAGAAATGCCTCTAAATGTTCATAACAAATCAAGCAATGACAGTTGGGAGTGGAAAACATAACAGAATATAACTGTATGATGGCACAGTCAGTTTCCTGGTAGTATTTTTGTCACGAAACAATTGATTGGTCTATAAAGCTAAAGTTAATTTGTTCTAGATGCGAAAAGTTCATTCATAATTTTGAAAATATTCCAATAGTTCCGATATATAACCCATTTCTGATTCCTTCATAGACACCAAATACTGTAATCGAGAATATACTAAATACTACAAAGACAGTTCATCTATATCCCAAAAAGTTATGATTTCCCCTGAATATTCATCGAAGTTTGCATATACTATTAATGTTAGAATGATTGAGTGATGAAGGATTTTTTTATCAGTGTGAAAGCAGCAACGACTTCCAGCCACAAATGTGTCGTGCTCATGGGGATATCCGTCCGCCAGTGGTCGTCTAGTGATGGTCAGAATTCGTGGCCAGCCATTAAATTATTCTGTTTCTGTTAATAATAGTTTTTTTGTCAGGAATGTATGCATTTAGATATGGAGAGTAGAATATTCGTGTAATTTGATTTTGTTGTGCAAAAAATAAACTTTACCATCTATATCATGAATTTCTTTGGAATTATTCAATTTCCGAAAAAGTGCGTGGATCAAAGTTTTTTTCTCAAAAGTTCTACCAGAAACGCTCAACAATATGTATATGGTATAATACATGATTTTGTCACACAAAAATTAACCCTCTACTACCCCTATCATGAATATCAGCTTGTCGCGCAAAGTTTTCAGTTCGAATACAAAAGCGACAAACTTTTGAATCTATAACTCACGGAATAACCTACGTCGCACATCCAGAGCATAGTTTGTACTTTTAAGCGCATTTAAATGAAAGGTTTTTTTATTAATTATTTTATTTTGTGCTTTTCAGTAAGTACGCCTTAATCTATGCATTTTTGTTAATGTATCGTTGGTTTTGTTCTATAAGTTCTGAGCTATCTAGTTCTTGAATGAAGAGACCATCTAAAGATTAACTCGTCCTCCATCTTGGAGCTTCTGAATCTTCAATTTATGAAATCTGACAAAGAATCAATTATCTTCGAATAAATTCATAATCTCCGACCCCAAAAACCCCGTCATACCAATTTTGAATAGAAACAGTCCATTATCACGAAACTTGTCCACCATCTTAAAGCCGCCATCTTGAATTTGCAAATTTTGAATCAAAATCCATAATCTCGGACCCCATATAACCCCACACACCATTCTGAATGGAATCGGACCATAATCACAGAGATCGTCGGCAATTTCGAAGCCGCCATTTTTTTACTTGTTACAGTGCGGAAATGAATTCAGTAATATCTAATAGTGCGCAAATGAAAAAGCATCCGGAAGTGAGGACTTTTGTGACTGGTTACACTCATATAATTTTGTGACTGATTACTCTCATACATTCCTAAACAGTCAAAAAAACTATTTCATTTTCATACATACGTTTGTTGACTGTTGCTTCAATATGCGATTCCATATTCAGTTCAACGAACGGAATACGGAAGCTATTTTTGTCGTGAAAAATGATCATTGAATTGAATGATGGGTGCTACAAAAAGACACAATTAATATGATGATTGTATCGAAAGAGTGTCAAAAAAATTTAATCGGAAAATTTCATGCTTAGTTGAGTGAAACATCACCTCCTATTATGGACAAGGGTCCTTGAATGGCAATATCGGTTGCAGATGAATCGGAAAACATCACACTTTTCACCACACCAAATACGGCGACGGATGTTGAATCTCCAATACTGGCTACAGCTATGATAAGAGTCGGTATACCCTTCGCCACTCCATAACCCTTCGAACGTAGTCGAAAAAGACATGGAACTACTACAGCTGGAGCTACGGCAGCCACAATGGTACCTGGAGGAAAAACAAAGATATTAGTTTTGTTGAAACTACTGAATTCGATGATTGAATGTTTAAAACAAGTCATTCTGCATCAGAATTAATCTTGTGGTGATTCATGTGTTATTTTACAAATACGCTCTAGAATGAGGTATTAGGGAGAAAAGCTGGCTGAAACATGAATGTACCAAAAAGTCCACAGAAACCAGGATAGTAGTTTTATTCAAACAAGGTTTGGAATGATAGTTGGGGGTGATGTTTGACTGCAATAATACTGACAACTTTGTACCCAAACTCCACAAAGACATGAATGTTAATGCTCCACCAGATAACTTGAATTCACGAAACCACCCTCTCTCTGAATGGGATACCGATGAGAAGTGTGATGTTAATTGTTCTCATTTCAGTATGTCTCCTCAAAAAAACAATCAAACTCGCATTTGAAATTCCGATTGATAGTCCAGTATGTAGATATATTGTTCCTCGCGAAAGGTAAGGTAGAAGATTTCTTTGTATTCGTAAGTATAAGTGCCAACATGTTGAAAGCAAGTTATTCGACTCAGCCAACTCCGTTAGAACTTTTGGCGGCGGATATACCTCTAGAAATTTTAAAACTTTTTTATTTTTTCGAAATAACTCGTGAACGGTGGACCTGTCCTCATGTCGATGGAACCGTACAACAACACACTAGCTTGTACTTGACTCAGGATATTTGCGGCTGAGCTACAGTGAAAATGGGGAGGTTCGTTAAGTAGTCACGGAAATTATTGAGTTACAAATGGGCGCCAGGTAAATCTATCCCTCTCTAAATATCCAATAATAGTCCGATTCAACCTCAATTTACCAGGGAATTGAAACAGAAGGAAATAAAAATACGAAGTACGACTTCGGAAGGAATTTATTGAATTGAAAAATAAAATAAATAACACTACTGGTCTGTATCTGTAAGCATACCACATATAATGAAAAATAAGAGTTGAATCTGAGTAAAATACCAAATACCTCAAGTCCTTGAGTGTAATACTAATCAAGATTACACGAGTATATAAATATCACGCATTAAGCATTTAGAAACAAATTATTCATACTCATAGCCAGTGGCTTAACCAGAAAAAAAAGTAATAACTATTTAAAACTAAGGAGCGCTTGCAGAAATTGATAGGTTCACCAAAAAAGATTCCACGTTGGTCAATAGGCTTATGTCAGGACAAGCTCTTTGGTTGTGGCAATTTAAACATACTGGAGGATTATTCTCACACGCTGTCAGGAGTAAATTCTAAGAGGAATTGGTTGAGATCCAAAAGTAATTAATTAGTGTAATATATAGTAAAAAAATCTCTCATTATAAAATTCTAAGAATTGAGTAGGTTGGGATGTAAATGAATATTGTAAACGTCTTTTAATAGAACGTACTGTAAAGAGTGGTCGAGGATGGTAAGAGGTTGACTATTATGTGTGCACACAGGTCAAATGCTCATAGCAATTCCTTGGTTGGGTGCTGTAAATGTACTATAGTCTTCATTCTCTCAATTGGCCATGACAGATCTATCAATATACCCGCAAAAAATACCGACAATATATTTTGGGGTTTCAGCAATTTTGGCAATACAGATTTATTCCCGTCACTTGTTTATGTAGTCCAAATTTCATCACTTCAGAAACACTCGACATAGTTGTATCTGATTAGATTTGATATCAGACACGATTTCATAATAGGCTGAACTCTTATAATTTTCAATATTGTAGAAAATGTGAAAGATTTGAATCGTTGGAGTTGTTTTCAACACATTTGAGATTGTAACTCTTGGCCTTAATATATGTATTTATTCACCTTTCGTCTTTTATTTCCCTTCAGATGAACAGAACTTTGTATCCCAAAAAACAAAAACAAAATATACACAAGGTGGGAAAATTGAGGGTCTAACTATATAAGGCTGTGTGCCGACAAAAAAAAATACTATATTAGGCTGTGTGCCAGTAAAAAGGTGTCTTCTAAGAGCAGATGGATTGCAGATCTTGCTACCTAAGAAGTGGAGCTGACTATCTAGACGAGCACACGAAATAAAAAGGAAGTCTGAAAAAATTTATTAAACTAAACCAGAAATTTTATCAATCAGACATGACCGGAGAGGGTTTGGTAACAATTCTTTTCGTAAAATGTATTGAATTCGTGATTTTCCAAAATCAAAATATTATTGATTACAATAGTAATTCATCTAACACGGGATATAAGAATATATGTATTCGAAAAATAAATTGAATAAATATTACTTAAAAAGATCAGAACATTTTTCGTTAAATGTATTAAACTTATAATGTAATTAATATAAATATAGCCTCAATTCAAGTTTTAATTCGTGAGGTAAGTTTTATGGTTCATTGGAACACAGAATGTTTACATAATATTATTATTATGGTTATTATTATTATTATGATTATTATCATTATGATTATTTTTATTATGATTTACATTATTAACAACGTTGGATCGATTACATCTCTCAATCATCCCTAGTGACGCCATTTCAAATTTTATTTACCAAAAATTCCAGCCCAAGATTCCTTGCCACAACAGTGAATATAAAAACATAAAATTCTGTCGTAATTTGAAAATATTTCTAATGAATTCATGCCTACCGATTCATGAACTATAAAGAATTATCTTAAAATATTTTTCCATGAGCATGAGGGCTACCTGATAATTATTATGCACATATTTCAAAAAATAGTAACTCATCGAGCATCAAAACGTTTAATTTCTCCACAGTTTCCACTGTTATATTTTATGAGTACGCTAGGTGACACCAATGCTAAAATGGAATATGGAAAAACATGGAGAGATATATTTCTGAACGACAATTTCCTTAATTATTTTTTATTAAATCAAATGATCTGAGATTTCTCAATTGAATCAGTTTTATAGTGTTATAGTGTTCCCGAAGTTTTGAACTGATAAATGCACAATACCTCCTGTCAAAATCATATATTCATATCCTTTGAGGGAATGCATATTTAATTTTATGTGGGATGTTGGGCTCACTACATAGATACAGGGATTTGATAATCGAATTCAAAAATAGCTTTTACCTATTATATAAGTTCCAGGTCTTCAGGTTCTGCATACACATTGAACATTCATTGCACATCATGCACTTGTAGTTTAAGTCCATTGAAAGTTTCTTCCACTAATTCATATTGGTGGAATATATTATTCTAACACATATTTATGAAAACATTTCGACATATTCACTCTCAACACCTATTCTGGTGTCCATGGGAAAAAGCGGTATGTGTTAAAACATCTAAAATTATATTTTCTGAACAATTGAACTTATGGTAGAATGAATTATCTTTCTATAAATGGAAAATACGGTATCTGCATCCTAAATGAAATATTCACGAGCTCTCAATCTGCCGTACTTGCGAATATCGTTTGATTGCTTAGGAATATTGCATTACTTATAAAAAAATGCAGTACACACGCGGGAACCATCTTCTGTCTGAGCAGGTCGCAGTTGCAGCGATTTCGATCAGTAGTTGCAGTCATCCCTCTGTCGCGGTACATAGCGACTGAATAGCTGGCGAGTTTCTCATCAAACGTTCATTAAAAAATTTATTGTGGTAAAGATATTTTTTTTTCAAAAAATAAACCACACGACTCCATATGACCCTTGATAAGCTCTCTTATGCCTTTCTCCAATCAAAAAAAGACGCCACAAAAATCATAATTTGCCAGCTAATACAAAAATTGGACACTATCAACATTTCTAGTAGGAATTACCAATTCTGATGAAATTTCGGCAAACAAGCATATTAGTCTAAGAGCCAGTGAACGGCAGACCACACATAATTCAGGAAAGCCTAAAATTTCCTCAGTGAGTCTGTTATACCTACCAACCATGAGGTGGGGGCTAGCTAAGCGCGGTCGCGGTGGCCCCACCTACACTCAGGTGCGACAGGTGTGATAATTTAATGATCTAAAGAAGTATTTCAGGAAAGCTGCCGACGATTATCACGGTTCTAAAGTGGTGGCAGACATTTTGAAAATTTCAAAAAAAAAAAATTCAAAAGTATTTTAGGAAACTTGAAATTTATAAATATTATTCTTCAAAGTTTCAAAAGCTCATACTTCTAAAGACAGACCTTCACGTCGGTTCCTCCGACCTGGCAGACCGTAAAATCTTTCTCCTCCGCGAGTATAAAAATATATAGAACTACTTATTACGGTATCCAATCAGCTAACTATTTCATGAACTACTATCAATCTTAGAAATAATATGAGTTATATAAATGAATGAACGTACTTACTGTCTTTGAATGGATTATGGGGAAATGGGTCATTACGAACCAATATTAAATTTTAGAGCATAATAATGATATTATGAAAATATTAGTGACATAATTATTTTTACTTTTCAACTCTTGAACACAAATATGAATTCAAAAAAAGAAATAAAAAAATAGTAATTAAAAAAATAATAAAAAATTGAATGAAAACATTATCAAAACATGGAAAAATTATATTTTTATCTCTATTTTCTCTTCATACTTCAGTATCATCTTCTGAATCATCGTCTTCATCATGAGAATGAATTTCATCATCTGCTTTTTCAGTTTCTGTAAAGTAAAATTAAAGTTAGCAAATCGAGTCTCTTATTTAAGTCAATTTTATAACTATATAATTACCTTGAGAATCATCAATCAAGTCGCTGACTAGACATGGCAGTTGATCTCCCTCAAACCATTTAAACATGTAGGAGTTTTCTTCCTCTACCCAACCATACTCAAGTGGAGTCAACGTTGTTGGTTGTTTTTGAGAAGCATTTTTCCAAATGCTTGAAATATAATGAGCTCTCAGAAACTGTTGAAATAACTCGCTTTTACAAGGAGTTATAGAACTTGTATCGGAACTTTTAACCTTTTTTGTGAAATTTTCATCAACATCAATAGCTTTATAGCTACTGACGAAAAGCTGGAATCTCCCATCATCCACGTCCACTGACTTTTTTGCACCATACATTTGGCAAGTAAACTTTTGGATGATGTCGAACAAACTTTGTAAATGCTCCTCTGTTAAACTCGGATCACCAAGATCTGCAAAAGCTTGTTTAAATTCCACACATTTTTTCAATAAGCCGAAAGGTCTCTTCTTTCCTTTGTTGAAAAAAGCTGGATTAAAGTCCGATCCGGTAAATGCATGGAATCCACTCAAGCTTTTTACTAATAATTCACCCAGTTCTTCATATATTTTGGTAATGATCACCAGTTCCGATAAGCATCGAAATATGGGAAGAAGCATTTTTTAAATTCTTCATATTAGCGAGCATAATTATTAATACATCAGTATCACTGGCTCTGATGACAACATGAGATTGGTCAACGATGTTACATGCATGGTAAATAATTTCAATATCAGCCTCTTCATGCAAGTCGCAACTAAGATCTTCAATAATAGTCGATTCAACTCTTCCATTATTTGTTTTGTACGGTCGACAAGTTCGGAAATTAAGGTGAATCAATGTATTGCCAATGAAACGAGCAATTTCATCATTTGTCCAATGGGTTGAAAAAAAAACAATTAAAGCTTCTTTGAAGTTTGTGTTCTTCAGTTCTTTTGAAAAATATGTTGGCCTCACTTGATCAGGCCCGGTAATTGAATGATTAATCAGTGGTGCCTCTTTTCGCTGTTGTCGCCCGTGATCTTTCATCGAGGAATGCCAATACTGATCGAAGATTACATCGATTCTATTTGCAGGATAATTAGTTATCACTTGCAAGAATCTCTTGGAAATGCTTCCAAACATTTTTGGAATTTCTTTTATCGCATGAAGTGGGTTATGATCAATTTTAGCTTCTAGACATTTGGCAAGAGCTGATTTGTCGGTCTTATAGATCGTTCCGTCTAAATGGCATAACGCAAGAGGAACAGGAGTGATAGGGTATGATAAAATTCGTAGGACATCGATTTTATGATCCATTGAAATCCCCAACATGCGACCAAATAAGTCCCGTTGGATCTTAATTTTTTTGTCTTTTCCGCCAATTTCAACATTTTTTTTTTCAATTTGGCTGGAAAAATTGTCAATAGATGTTTTTTTTAGTGTATTGTTTAAATACTTGTTTTAGGGCCAATAACAACAAGCCGTTCTGCCGATGCGCTATTGTTAAGAGCAACAGCTGTTTTCAGGTATATACCTTAAACTAGTTTACGTGATGTCCGTTAGAGGGCAGAAAAAAAGACCTTGAGTGAGAAAGAATACGACAGTAGTATATCAAATAATAGAAATAAAGAACGAAAATCCTTTTATTCCATATACAACTACTACACCCAGGTATACTCGCGGAGGAGAAAGATTTTACGGTCTGCCAGGTCAAAGGAACCGACGTAAAGGTCTGCCTTCAGAAGTATAAGCTTTTGAAACTTTAAAGAATAATATATATATAAATTTCAATTTTCCTAAAATACTTTTGAATTTTTTTTTTTGAAATTTTTAAAATGTCTGCCACCATTTCAGAACCGTGATAATAGTCTGCCGTTTTTCTCTTGAATAGCTATAATAGTATATTTTGACATATATAAACGGCAGCTTTCCTAAAATACTTTTTTAGATCATTGAATTATCACACCTGTCGCACCTGAGTGTAGCTGGGGCCACCGCGACCGCGCTTAGCTAGCCCCCTCTCATGGTTGGTAGGTATAACAGACTCACTGAGGAAATTTCAGGCTTTCCTAAATTAAGTGTGGTCTGCCGTTCACTGGCTCTTAGACTATATGCTTCAAGTACTTCGAGTCGGGTCATACAGTTTCCACCACCAGGAGGAGCTTTCGATGAAACGGAAACATAAAATATACGACTTTGATGATTTTGCAGACGCTGTTGGTGGTTCTTGCGAAGGCAATGTGAATGTTGAGAAAATGGGTAACAAAAATTCTTTCCAAGGCAAATATTTCACATCCCAACAGAAAGTCAAACAAAAATCGCGCCCATATCTATGCGATATTGTGTAAATTATCGCAAACCGCGGTGATTTCACGTTCAAGTACAAAAATCCATGTTCAGGTGAAGTACAAACTCGATATATCTTGATGAAAAAATATATGAAGGAAAGCCAACTGCTGAATAGTATTGACTGTCTTCAAGCTCCCCTCAGGTTCTCCCAAGATCAGGAAGGAGCATTATTGAAGGCATTTAAAAATATAATTCCTGAAAATAAAAATAAAAATTTGGGATAATTTGACCAATTCCAATGAATGAAATGCATAATGGAAATGTGATTTGAATTTTATTAGGTTATTCAATGCTTGTTTCCCTCGAAAATGAGAGAAATAACTTGTAACCTAGGTCTTCTTAAAAGATCGGACAACTTTTCACTTTGGAGAAGCGAACAACATTTTCTATGATTGGTAGTCATCCAAAATATTTATGATGTATTTCTATTCACTTTGCGAAGGCAAATACCATTACCGCTGGTTCCCATGCCGATTCGGCACATACAGCGAAACAATTCAAGCCCAAGTTTTTCATCTCACTCATACTATCGCGTGCATCATATAACGTCTGGGTACGATGGTATAACCTTACTTGGTTATTTCAACGATAAGGCATTGAATGAATCAATTCATAGTCTTTCTTATTTCAAATTATGGTGAATGATTGTTGATCTCACTATTTATATTATAGATTCGATAAATAATTACTTCATGATTTGATTGCCTGCAATTAATATTTGTAGTAGTTCTCCAAATACCTGCTAGCGAGAAAAGTGATAAGACTCATTTGGCAAATATGAGTCGATTAAGTTATTTTCACTGGAAAGAATACACCTGTGAAAAAAAGCACATGGAAAACACAAAATGGTAGGTATTTGGAAATCATTCCTTTGATTATGGAAAAAGAGGTAGGTATTCTAGAAATTTGTCTCGTTCAAATTCCAAATACACAAGACTTTCAGAATTGTTATCCAGTTTTCATTGTAATTCGGGGCATATTATCAACAATTATTATTCGTCAGTAAAAGTTTTCCCTTCGAGAGATTTGACTCTAGAAAACTGAACTCTTGCAATTTGGGGCCTAACTGTCAATGACCCTACATCGTACTCAGTGAAATTTCCAGACAAAATGCTATCCTGAAAATTTGTAAAATTTATGAGTGACTATTTCCCTCATTATTTTTAAAAATGACCGAAATTTTAAACAGAGAAACAAGCCTCGATTTCGTGGTTTCGTCAAATGAAACCGCGAATCGCACTCAGTAAAATTTCCAGGCAAAATGCTTTCTTGAAAATTTGAAAAAAATTCGAGCAACTATTTTCCTTATTATTTTTGGTCCAATCAAATGGCCGAAATTTCGAACAGAGAACCAATCAGATCAGTTTTATAGTGATAAAACGTCTTCTTGCTGTTTTATAGTGATAAAACGCCTTCTCGCTCTTTTATAGTAGTAGATATGCTATGCCATTACGGGGCCACCCTCAAGTGGCCCCGTAGTGGCATAGCTATACACGCTCTCTCGAGGGCTGCTACGATGGTCTGAGACAGCTGGGAACGTTATGGGGGTCATTTTGGGGCCCAATCATATATAGAAAAAAATATGGCCGCCGTAGATTGAGCGAGAAAGAATATTGGATCTGGGGGGCGCGTCTGGGGTGTTAAGTGGTCTCTAGGATTGCTTCGACGGTCTGAGACAGCTGGAAACGTTATGGGGGTCGTTTTGGGGCCCAACCATATATAGAAAAAAATAATAGGGGGTGTAAGTTAGGAATTTCAAAATGTCCGATATAGGGGGGCTTTCGGTTGGGTGTTGCCACGGAGTTGAAGATATCTGGAGGCATTATGGGGGCTCAGTCATGTATAGAAAATACATGGCGGCTGTAGGTTAGGAATTTCAAGATGTCCGTTGTGAGGGGACCCCGCCTGGGGGTGTTTTCACTGAGGTTGGAGATAGCTG
>JAFIRS010006132.1:0-42461 GCA_018342105.1 Gonioctena quinquepunctata | reverse complement strand
ATATGATTCAGAAATGGCTTCTATTTGGATTGCCTTGCGAAAATAGAAATCCTCACGTATTACTTGGAAAATCCATATTCATTATAGGTGGCGCATTCGAACGGGTATGTTTTCTACCGAGGTTCGTCGTTATGGAGCTAGATGGCACGCGCGATTGTATGAAACAGGAATTCTATGGTCTCTGACCACCTATCTTCTTTCTCTTTAAATAATGCTAACATATATCGGAATATATTAGTTCATTTTACAAAGAAAAAACTTTCTTGAGAAAACACATGTATATGTCTTGAATACATTGCCTAGCCAGCAGTGGGACGATAACTATCTTGCAAATAGCCCTTCAAATAGGCATGTGCTTCGTGAAAATGTGAAAATTGTCAGTTTGAGAATACGAAAGATATGGTCTAGTAGTGGTTTCAATGTTGTTTTCGAATTATGTAGTGATGGTATGTTCAATGTATAGAATATAATGAAAGAGATTTTGAAAAATTGAATATGATTAGAATATTTAATGAAAAGTGGAGGAAAATACCTTGATGAACCGACATACGCCTCATATACGTCTTATTGTTGATTGTTGTATCAAAAGAGTGTGTTTCGAGTGAATGACTCGAGAATAGGGGAAGAGTGGGTACAGTGGCACAGAGGACGTGTACGCAAATTTTTTTTTTTTTTTTATATGTTCTGGTTCCCACGAAAAGGGATATCCTGTAATGTTCAGAGAACATCGTGGGAACCAAGGGAAAGAAGGTAGGAGTTGGTGTTCTTCTTAAATTTCTGGAGGTTGTATGCCTCGGGGAACACCTCCCTAGGCAATGAGTTCCAAAGCCTCGCAGTTCGTTGGATGAATGAGTCTTTGGAAAGTGATGTTCTCAGGTCTCAAAGTGACCACGAAGGGTGTGAAGACTGAACTTGACGGGTTAATCTCGAAGAGACTGCCAAAGGAGGAACGATTGTTGATATTTCAGAAGAGCATCGCCCATGAAAATATCTTTAAAATAGAGACAAATCGCCAACTTTTCTACGGTGTTCCAGACAAGTGAGCGAGTTTGTAAGCGAGGCATCACCGACGAGACGAATTGCCCTTTTTTGGACAGAATCCAATAGCTTCAGGATATGTTTAGGTGCCGCACTCCAAATATGGGAACAGTATTCCAGGACAGGTCGGATCTGTGCCTTATAGATCATAAGCAGCTGACTGGAGGTGAAATAGCTCTTGGCACGAAACAAAAAACCAAGTTTTTGTATGCACTTTTGGCAATGGACCTCACGTGATTTTCCCAGGAAAGGTTATTGCTGATAGTAATACCAAGCATCGATATGGATGACTTCAGTGGTATGGTTACTCCTGACAAAGTTATGTTAGGCACAGTGAGATCGGCTTTTCTAGAGAAAAGACATGCTTGTGTTTTGTTTGCATTGAATTCTACCAAGTTATTGGATCCCCATTCGAGAATTGTTGCTAAGTCCATATTTACATTGTTAACATTTCTTCCTCGTTCATTTCTGGTTTCACGGGCTGATATAGGGGCCCTGGAGAAAGCGGTATGGAGGGTACTATCATCGGCAAAGCTGTGTACGGGACATGAAGTTGCTTTCAACAGGTCGTTGATGTGGAGTAAAAATAGTGTTGGTGCTAGAATGGATCCTTGCGGAACACCAGCATTTATGAGTAGAGTGTCAGATGAAACTCCATCGACCACTACATGGAGAGACCTGTTTGAGAGAAAACTAGCAAAGCAGAGAACACAGCTGAGGGGCAAGCCATAAGATGGAAGCTTGGCGAGGAGTCCCTGGTGCCAAACTCGATCGAACGCCTTGGAGATATCTAATGCCACAGCTAAAGTTTCTCCATACTTTTCAATAGATAGCTGCCATATATGTGAGACGTATGCGAGCAGGTCACCAGTTGATCTCTGATGGCGGAAGCCATATTGCCTATCATTGATAATTCCTGAGTCTTCCAGATATTTCATAGGCTCGATGTTGATGGCTTTTTACATGACCTTTGGAATAATAGATAGCAGTGCGATAGGTCTGTAGTTGCTAGGTAGGGTCTTTTTGCCTTTTTTAGGGACTGGCTGTACTCTTGCAATTTTCCAATTGGACGGAAATACTCCCAAATTGTAAGAGTGGTTGAACAACTTGCAAAGAACAGGTGTTAGTTCGGGGGCACATTTCTTGAGAACAATCGGCGGGATTCCGTCAGATCCACAGGCTTTGTTGGTGTTGAGACCCAGCAAAATCTTTCTGATAGTACGTTGGCGAAAGGTGATCTCGGGCATGTGACTGTCAATAGGTGTAATGTTCGGGGGTTGTTTTCCGAAGAATCCAGAGTGGAATTTCCAGCAAATAGGTGCGCAAAGATATTGGCTTTTTCCTGGGCAGTCGTTGCTAGTGTTCCATCTTCTTTGGTTAGGGGAGGAAAAGAGCTGGAAGTGAAGTTTCTTCCCACAGCTTTCGAAAGACCAAAATGAACGGGATCCGTTGGGACATTCAACAAGTTTTGATCTTATTTTGGCATTATGAGCATCTTTTGAACATTCTATTGTCTCTTTGCATATGCCTCTAGCCTCAACGTATGCTGCTCTGGTCTCAGGTCCCGGATTTTTTTGCCATCGATGGTATGCTGCCTGTTTGGAAGCCACAGCTCTAGAGCAGTTTCTGTTAAACCAGGTCTTATCGGATGATGTTCTTCTTTCGGTATTCGGTATGTAAGTTTGCATCCCCAACATGATGATTTCATAAATTGTCTCAGCACATCGTGTTGGATCTACTGAAGAGAAACAAACTCTCTTCCATGGAAACGCTGAGAAAAACATACGAAGACCTTCCCAGTCGGCCGAATTGTAATGCCACATGAGACGGGGTGGTATTCTGCTGCTCGATGGTAAATGGAAAGAGCATGTTGTGGAGATGAGGGTGTGATCAGAGTTTCCAAGTGGGGCACAAACTTCTATTCTATACGGGTCAGGATTGGTGGTGAGGAAAAGATCTAGTGTATTGGCAGACTGGTTGTTGACATCAGGGATGCGGGTTGGTAGCTCGACCAGTTGTTCTAGACCATGAGTGATGGCGAAGGCCTCAGCTTGACGACCTGCATCATCTGTTTTGTTAGAGAATATGAGCCAGGCAGCATTATGTACATTAAAGTCCCCCATGATTATGGTTTCAGCTGTTGGATGGTTTTTCTGAATGTAGTCCAGTTTGAGTGATAAAACTCAAAGAGGTTGTTATATGAAGGTTCATTAGGTGATAGGTAAAGGCAGCAGAGGAACTTAGTCACTTTGGTATCAGATAGCTTAAACCACATCACATCAAAGTCTTTCGGTTCCAAACTCTCTTCACGCTGGCATGAAAGGTTAGCCTTAGCGTAAAGGCAGACTCCACCTTTGAACCTGAATCGAGAATGGAGTTCGTAACCAGGACAAAGCATATGGACCTTGTTGGTGGACGAGTTTACTTGTGTTTCTGTTATAGCCAGAATATCCGGTTTTTCGTCTGTAGGTGATGGTGGACGTCATTGATGTTCTTGTTGAGTCCACGGATGTTGCAAAAATTAATCTTCAATGTTGAGTCCCCTCGAGTACCTCTCGCCCGGAAATCCGAATGGAGAGGTATTTTACTTCCGGAGTGTTTTACTCTAGGAGACTTCATCATTATTACTATTAGCTGAAAATAAAGGAGGAATTGGGGAAAAGGAAAGAGGGAGACCGGAAAGTATCGACCGAACACTGAAACATGGAATGATCCATTTCACAGCACACAAAGTCGATATGGTGGTATTTCACCGGGCGATGAGACCATCTTCCACCTACGGTTATCCTTTTAGTCGCCTCTTACGACAGGCAGGATTTACCCTGGGGCTATTCTGAAGCCGACCCCATACAGCCAAATGCGTACACTTCCCTTTTTTGTCCTTAAATTTCAGAGGTTATTACCGGAAATCAGAAGGTAAAGCCGATGCGTGGCGTTCGCCAGGGGGACCCACTCTCGCCAATGCTATTTAGCCTCGTTATCGGCACTTTCGGCACTGAATAGAGAGATTAGATTTACGGTGAGAGGCGAACGTATTTCCTGGTTAGCATTTGCGAATGATCTAATATTGTGCCCAACGTCCAAAGTCGGCCTCCAACGCAACCTAGACTTGTTAAATGCCGAGTTGGGTCGGTTTGGTTCATTGCTAAATTCAACCAAATGTATGGTTCTTTCCATGGTAGCCTCAGGCCGAGACAAAAAAGTCAATATCGTGGATACCCAGACTTTCACCATCAGTGGGGTCGAGATCCGCCAATGCGCGGTCTTAGATTTTTGGAGCAACCTTGGAGTCAAGTCAATCAATCAATCAATCAATCAATTTATTCATCATAAAATATACATATAAATTCAATCACAAGGACCAAAGACAGATGCATGTTCATAACAAGTCACAAATAAACATCAAAACAAAATAAATTAAACATCAAAACAAAATAAAATAAAATACATACCATTAGATTACAATATATCATAAAAAGGTAGAAGACGTGAATGCACAAGAGACAACAAGAGATACAATCGTATATATAAGTATGCTATATTGAATACAAATAAAATCAATTGCATATATCGCGAACATAACACAAATTATACTAAGTACTCATCTATAGTGTAGCAGGCCTTCTGAACTAGCTGCTGTTTCAGTCTTGTTTTGAAAATATTTAAATTGAGGGAGCTTTTAATATGCTCATCAAGAGAGTTGTATAATTTACAGCCAGTAAAAAAACTTTTGGTACAGCGTAGTCCGGTGATTCTCAGGTTGTAGTTGGCCTTTGAAACGTGTATTATGGTCATGCTTCTCAGTAGTATTCAAAAACGCGTTTTTATTTTTATAGACGTATGTACAAACTTCCAGTATATATAAGCTTACAACAGTTAGGATTTTGAATTTTCTAAAATAATCTCTGCAGCTTGTTCTAGTATCGATACTAGCAAGAATTCTAATCGCATATTTCTGAAGTACCAATACTCTATTCACATGTGCACAATTTCCCCAAATCAAAACTCCATACTTTATATGGGAATGAAAATTTGCATAGTACAATGACAGTAGTGTGTACTCACTACAGTGGTTCTTCATAAATTTCAGACTATAACAGCTACTCTGTAATTTTTACACAAACAATCAATATGACAATTCCAGTGAAGTTTCCTATCATAGGTAACCCCAATAGTTTCACTGATTTACTACTTACTATTTCATCATTGGAACCTTCAAAAGTTTGATTTCATCAGTCCTGCCATTACCAAAAGAACAGTTATTGTTTTACGATGATTCAGTTGTAGGTTATTATTGTTGGACCATTTTACAATATTGGCAAATAGCGCTTCAGCAGTAGTTTTCAGCTTATTGAGATCCTTGTCAACAACCAAAATATTCGTGTCATCTGCATAGCAGATAACATGAACATTCTGAACCCTTTGAATATAGAGAATGAGATCGTTAGCAAAAATGTTGAAAGTAGAGGACCTAAGACAGAACCTTGCGGCACACCTTGCTCTACATCCATTTCCTCAGAGAAAATGTTATTGACTCTTATCATTTGTTTTCTATTACTGAGGTATGACTCGATTAAAGTTAAAGGCAAACCTCTTATTCCATATCTCTCTAATTTGGCAGTGATTAATCGATGATCCACTAGGTCGGAAAGCTTTCGAGAAATCAATGAAAATACCCAAAGCAAACATTTTTTTGTCAATACTTGAAATGATCCGACCGCTGAACTCAGATAGTGCTGTCTCTGTACTTTTGTTACTGCAGAAACCATGTTGGTCGGACGATAAGAGTTTGTACTTAAGTAAGTAATTGGTTAACCGATCCCTAATTGCCATCTCAAATAATTTAGAGATACTGCATAACAGGCTTATTGCTCTGTAGTTAACAAAATCATTCGGATCTCCTTTCTTGTAAAGTGGCTGAACTATTGCCAGTTTGAAGTTATCTGGGAAATTTCCTTCCTCAAAACAAAGATTGATTAGGTAATTCAGAGGTTCACTAATCCACGAGCTGCATTTCTTCAATAAATTATTAGAAATATTATCATGGCCAGAGGAGTTGGAAGATTTCAGTCTACTTATTAATGACTCAACTTCAACAATCGTAACGGGATCTAGATAAAATGATATGTGCGATAAGGAAATATTTGAATCTAAAAAGCTATAGTCACGTTCAAAATTTTTCATTGATAGGGATGGTGAACTGGTTCATTGGAACTCGAGTGGGTCAAATCACGAACGAACGAAATCGAACTATAACGAAAGCGCCACTGAAAGCACATCAGCGCATTAACGTCCTCCGGACGTATCTTATTCCCAGATACATCCTCATGGGTCCTAAGGAGGGTAACCAGCGTTGCCGATCTGTGGGGAATTCCCCAAACTGCGGGGAATCTCAAGTTGATTGGGGATTCATTTCGGAATGGTATTATGCGGGGAAAATGCGGGGATTTTGACATCTCATCGTTAAATGTTAAATGATATACTAATCATGTAGAACAACAGTTCAGATTGGGCATAGAGCTCGAGACCGTGTACAGAAGCAAATTACTTATACATTGTACCACTACCGTTACAATCTGTTATTATAGGTATTCTGCTATGATAAATCATATTATGATCGGGTGAGTTTGTTTATTTAACATTCTAAAGATGCCTGAAAACACCTGTATTCCGCGCCTAAAAAAGTCGCCCTTAGCCCTGAACTGAACATAGTGAACATGCATTGATCATGACATGATCACGCCGCATACTGTTTCGTTCCATTGGTTTATCGGTTCGGCGCGCCGAGTATAATACCACAGTTTTGCGTTGATTTTGTATTCTGCAACGATACGATTTTGTGCGACTTAAAAATGGATAAATGGTTGATAAAGGTAGAAACAAAGAAGATAATCCTGAGGTAAGTTATCTTGTTACTTAATAAGTTATAAGGGTAAAATTCCGTTCATCGGGCGCCACACGATATCAAAAAACTTTTACGTATTTCGGTTGAACAAAAAATCCAAATGAAATTTTTGGCGGTCTCAACTATTTCTGGAGATACATGCCCGAATAGTATGAAAACTTGGTATTCCACACCTCACGATTTTTTCATAAAACAACAAATTCTATTTGTTTAAAAACAGTCTTTTTTGTCAGAAAATTAGTCCTTCTTTGGATAATATAAATCATGTCGGTATGGTAGATGCTTCTGTCGTGCGAGCGACTGTGGAACGCGCATCGAAAAGTAGATCCGAATTGGCGGTAATGAAATGACTACCATTTGAAGGACCAATTTTTTTATAAAAAGAACTTTTTTCATGTTTTCAAGTAAATAAAATGAGTGAATTTGGTGAATAAGTATGCCTATAGTATACTGATGTAAAAAAGGAGGTATTTTGAGTGTTGTTTTATGGAAAATCGTGAGGTTTAGAATACCAAGTTTTCATAATATTCGGGCCTGTATCTGTATAAGTTGCAAAAAAAATTTTTTGATATCGTATTACATAATTTGTTTGAGCGTGAATATCAAACTCATTTAGCAGGTTAATTTACCTAGTTTTTATTTTTTAGCTTGAACGCAAAAGGAAACCTGAGGAGGAGATATCGGAGGCTTCAACTTCTAGAACAGAAGCACTGGCTGTTCCCTCTTCCAGTTCGAATTCAGTGGGGTTGGCAACAATAAGTGAGCCAAATAATCCACAAATCAAAAAACTTGAACGCCCGAATAAATTTAACGATTTGTGGCTTAAAGAACCAAAGTTCCCAAGCTGGTTATGCAAAGATTCAAACATGAGGGATGGAAATGAATTAGCAAAATGTTTACTCTGTTCGGTGGCGATCGTAGCACATAGAAGTGATCTGATTCGACATATAAATTCAGATCGTCATAATAAAAAAACATTAGAAATAGAGAATATTGCAAAAATTTCAACTTATTTGCCCGTGACGGATTCAGAAACAAATGTACGAAAAGCTGAACTGAAATTAGCCGAAGCATTGGCTGAAAATAACATACCAATTTCATTCATGGACACCTTGGTTGGTTGGTTGGTTGGTTGGTTTAAGGCTGACGAGCCAGAGACAAGGCTGGCACTTAGCTTCCCTTGACACTGCGACCAGCTGGGGTCTATTGTATCACTCTGTCGTCAGTGTTTCCTCATTCAAACAGGTTTGTGCCCTTAGTTAGGTCTAGAAGCCCGCCGATAAGGCTCTTCGGATTCATGCCCGTTTCCGGGCCGATCCCTCCAAAGATCCTGCGTCGCCCACCACTCAGGGCGTCACAGTCGAAGATTGAAAGACAAGAGTTAGACCCGAGGCCTCCTCTTGTCTCTTGATGACAAGCCATTCTTCAGTATCTATCCCCATGTCCTGGGTTTTGATGAGCTGAAGAATCTTTTTGGTTTCCATTTTACCAAATGGCTTTGGAATCCACTCTGTTTCCGGGAGTTTCTCAGTAGGTGTTCGACCATCTGCTGATCCCTCCTCGGTAGGGTTTACGGTTTCTGGTGCCGAGTGTGATTCAACTGGAATCTCCTCGACTTCCATACCCGCTATCGGTGTTGGGTCTTCTTCAACTGGAAGTTCCCCAGGGTTGTTTGTGTAGGGGAAAGGGTCGTCCACACCTGCGGTGCCCCTTGCGCAGGTGGAAGCTCTGTAGAAATATTTTTCCTGACTCAAATATAGCTAAAAATACGAATTTACACAGAAGCAGAGCGACGGCTATAGTAAAGAATGTTTTAGGAAACACATTTTTAGAGAACATAAATGAAAAATTACGCAAAGAACAAAACTTATTTTCATTAATAATGGATGAAACGACGGATCAGAGCTCTTTAAAACAATGCTGTTTTACTGCTGTGGTATATGATGAAAACACCAATAAGGTGGAGCATATGTTTCTGGATATGGTGAAAGGAACTGCTACGGGACTGTATAACTGTTTAAATCAAATGTTACGAAATAAAAATATACCCATAGAAAACATTGTTGGATTTAGTTCAGACACCACAAACGTGATGGTTGGGGAACATTGCTCCGTTTTCTCTAAACGAGTTGCCTCATATTGCTCTGGTGAAATGCTCCTGTCACATGATACACCTATCATCGTCTAAAGCTTGCCTCAAATTACCTCGAAATGTCGAAGGACTTTTTTCGTTCTATTGGAGCTCACTTCAATAGAAGTTCACATAGTCAAATGAAATTCAAAGAGTTTCGAAAAATCTTTCAAGTGGAGATTCACGAAATTCTCGCACCAGCTCAAACTCGATGGCTCTCGCTGGAAGCGTGTGCAGACCGTGTGTTAGAGCAGTACATACCATTAAAAGCCTACTTGACAGAAACAGTCTTCTCTGATCCGTCGAAGACTACTGAAGAAATGTTAAATACGATGAACAACCAATTCACTGTTAGAATTTATGTCTTATGTACTTTCACTGGTGACGAGTTTCAATACTTTGTATCAATCAGAAACATCGGTTCTCTACAAATTGAAACCAGAAGTAGAAAAACTGTTGAAATCGCTGTCTGCTAATTTCATGAAAATTAGCTTCATTGAGTCCTGTGATTGTGATAATATTTCAAACGCTGACTTCAGAAATTCAACACATTTTCTAGGTTTGGACGAAATATTATAATGTCCTTATTGTTGGTACTGCTGTTTTCGAACGCATCGGTCGAGCGAAAATTGAGTGTCCTTAAAAATTTAAAAACAGAAAATCGCAATCGATTAGATACATATACTGTAGTATCGTTGATGGCCACAAGGGAAGGAATAAAAAAAAATGGGCGGCAGTGTCAAGTTCAAACCATCGAGCAAAATGCTCGCAAAAAAAATATGGAAAAATTGTATGAAAGATAAATAAATAAATATTATTTAAATAGTAGAAACTTGTGTCTTGTTTCATTTCTTAAAATAATTTTGTGGGGAATCGGCAAATATTTGTCCCCAAATTGGGGAATTTGACTTAGATTATTGGGGAATTTGATGAACTGGCATTGGCAACGCTGAGGGTAACGTCCGGCTACATGAAAAAGTTAGACGTGATAGTTCGAGCGGCAGTGAGGTGCTGGCTTCATCTGCCGAAAGACGTGGCAATTGGGTATTTCCATTGCCCGGTAAGGGAGGGGGTCTTGGGATACCACGGCTATCTGAGTTTATCCCACATTTGAGGTTACGGCGACTCATTGCACTGAAAGAGTCGACCGAACCTCATGTAGTAGCTTGTGCGGGTGAGGTATTAGTCGAGATTGGAATCGCCTGGTGTCACGCTCGACTAGCCAACGTGGCTAATCCGGCGAGGTCCAACTGTCTGTCAAGACACTGGGCCCAATTATGCGTCAGTTGACGGCGCAGCCTTGAGAGAAAAAGGTGGCAGCCGTTTCTCATCGAGCTGGGTCTCATCTAAAAACCCATTTATGAAGGGAGGCGATTTCGTGCACTACAATTGGGTGCGGTCGAATGCACTAGCAAGTGAAATGAGGTGCTCCCGCGGGCGTCGGGGACCAGGCAATCAGCCCGTTATGTGTCGCGTCGGATGTCAGGAAACTGAGACGGCCGGTCATATCGTGCAGAAGTGTCTCCGTACGCACGGGGGTAGGATTTTACGCCACAATTGTATAGTGAAGGCGGTGGGAAACTCACTGGTGAAAAAGGGATGGGCTGTTCAGTATGAAAAACTGTATCAGACAGCGGTGGGTGCAGGAAAACTCGACATTACTGCGGTGAAGGGAGGCCGTGTTGCTATCGTCGATGCCCAAGTGGTATCTTCCGGTGATCTTGATAGAGCCCATGAGGCCAAGATGGCGAAATACCGGGACGAAGCTCAGCTTGCACCTATCATAGCGAGGGAAATTCAAGGTGGCAGGCATTGGACGGGGGGAGCAAAACAACGTTCAGTTTCTGACGGCCACCGTTTCTTGGAGGAGGGGTCTGGAGCAGATCTGCCGTGAATGGACTGGCAGCTCTTGGTGTGGACGTGCGAACCTTAGGGCGCGTGCCCACCATGGCACTCAAGGGCTCGTATTCAAACTGGGTTCAGTGGAACGGCATGACATAAGGCCTTGCCTTCCGCGTACAGGTTGTGTCGTTTAATATTGCCTAGGCTGAAGTGCTGGCGATTAAGCCTTTTGTTTCTTTTTGAAACGGCCCCATGTCACTGGGATGGGGCCAGCGCAGCCACGTGACGCTGTTTAGCGAGTGATCAAATCACGTGTAATGACGCGGCGGTTTTGTTTATTCTCGGCCAGTCTGATAATATTACAGCCAAAGAAGCTCCAAGGTCCCTAGGCAACTCACTCATAGTGGGTGGGGGCTGTGGGGGTCTTGTGATTCCTATGACTAAATGATGAAAATGGCAGCTGTCACAAAATGCCTATAGACGGCCGTGATATGCTTTCCGCCATTGGACTGGTGGAACTACTTGGAACTTTGTTAATGAATTTATTTGCTCTCCATACTAATGCCATCTGTTAAGCAGTTGTATAAGTTATACTAGGAACGCAATAAGTTCCTTCCCGGATAGGTAGACAGTAATCAGTTTGAGTCTGAACTTGAGAGAAGTGACATAGTTTTTTACGGCGTTCATTCATTGTTCCAATTTATGTGCATATAAGTTGTTCGAACGTGGATTTGTGAAATCTGTAATTGTTAATGAGTTCATAAGGAGTCCAGGTAAGTTCTTATTCAGTTATATTTTCCATTGGTTCAATCAAAAACTGAATGTTTTACGAAAATGGCGCGTGTGGGTACTATGGCACATTTCAATTATGGGTACACTGGTACGGTGTTCCACTGTACCCACTATGTTATTTTTTCACATGTTTAATTCATTTTCAGGTAAAAATGCCAAGATTGAGAAAATGTGCGGAACGATCAGTTGGAAAAACTTCTTCAGAGTCTAGGAAAATGCCATAAAAAAACTAGAGGGGGGTTGTAGCTTGAGATTTGTTAGCCGAGAATTTAATATCCCCCTAACAACGTTAAGAAGATATTACCTTAAAATAAATCGGGAAACAGGCGACGAAAGCACGAATGTAAAGTTTTGCCCAAACTATGAGGTAAACAAGATATTCTCAAATGAAATTGAAAAGGATTTGAAGGACTATATAATTTTTGCTAGCAGAATTCATCACGGTCCAACAAAAAAACGAACAAAACATATCAATTAGCACTAAAAATTAATCTGAAAATGCCGCCTTCTTGGAGTACAAACAGAATCGCTGGGGAAGATCGGTTGAAAGGATTTCAAAATCGATAGCCCGAAATATCTATCAGAAAACCCGAAGCCACGAGCTAAGCTAGATGTACAAGTTTTTGACAATGTATCCAGAGTTTATGCTAAATTTCAAGATAAAGAGCTCAACGGAAATATGATCTATAGTTTAGATGGAACTGCCCTAATAACTGTACATAATCCTCCGAATATATTAGCCATGAAAGGCCTAAAACAAGTAGGACAAATAACTTCGGGAGAGAGGGGTGTTCTTGTTACAGCGTGCTGTTGTACCAATGCAGCTGGAAATAATGTGCCACCATTCATGGTGTTCCCGCGAGTCAACTTCAAATGCACATGTTATTAGGTTCTCCTCCAGGAACTGGTGGAAGTGCTTCCAAATCGGGATGGATGAATTCAGAAATATTCATTCAAGTTCTGAGTCATTTTACAAAGCATACTAAATGTAGTAACGAAAACCCTGTAATCTTATTTATGGATAGTCATGAGTCTTATATACAAATTGAAGCTTTGGATTACTGTAGACAAAATGGAATTACAATAGTTACCTTTCCTCCACACACTACTGACAAATTGCAGCTATTGGATAGATCCATTTTTAAATCTTTGAAGGTGAATTATAATGCCACTTGCATTGACTGGATGTTAAGCAATCCTGGCAAAACTATTTCAATTCACGAAGTTTTGGCGTTATTTTGTAAATCTTATCCAAGGGCAATCTCACCAGAGAAGTGTACAGGAATTTGGCCTCAAGATTGCAACGTTTTTAATGATGATTACTTCAGTTCTTATGTAACTGATCGACCAGTACCACATCAAGCTACTTCCAGAGAAAATAAAAGAGCTAATACAGGATTGTTACCACAGTAAGGTATTTTACAATTGCCAGAACACCAATCCATATCTACTGATTTGTCGCCTCTTCCATCAATTGTCGTCCCTTCCATCAACTCCTAAAGAATTGTCGCCCCTTACATCAACTTCTAAAGAATTTTCGCCACTGTCATCAACTTCGGGACAACATTCAGAGTCCACTCATTACAGAAAAGGAGAGATAATCCCAGAGAAGTCATCTAAAAAAACCATTGCTTCAAATATATCAAGCAAGCATGTTGAAATACCGGATGTAGACGAAGAGAATTATTGTTGATGACGAAACTACTACATTAGAAAATATTTTTGACGACAGCGAAAGCGAAGACGATTTCGAAGTCTACGAAGAATCTGAATTTAGTATAGGATCAGAAAACTTTAGTGATCATGAGTTTCTTAGTCCAAATGGTTTAAGATGTGGAGATTTTGTAGTGGTCATTGAAAATAAGAAATCTATGAAAACGTCTAGTATTGGAGAAATAACATAAATTATGGAAATAGAACCAATTACTACCAGGAAATAAACCTTACTTGAAATTTTCAAAAACAGAAGACCGTTATATCTATGACAAACAAGATATTGAAAGAGTATTACCCAAGCCATCGAAGTGTGGAGGAACAAAAAGAACAAAGGCAACATTCTCGTTCCCAATTAACTCAGACAATCATGTGTTAGGATTACAGTGATGATTTTCAGTTAGTTAGTCCACTGTTCCCACTGTAGTGTTCCATTGTACCCACTGTCAAGGGTACATTGATTCATTATTGAAGAATAGAGTTTAATTTTTTTACTTCATGGACATCATTGTTTTGTTGATTTTATATGTTAATCCATAAAAACAAACTATAGTACAACAGTTTTGCGTTTATAGAGTTTTTATATGTCTTCATGTTTAGTTTAAATATATTGATGAAGAAAATGTGTGCCATTGTACATGAACTGAAGGGGGCTTGGAGGATGTGTTGGAAAAGTGACATGAAAGCCCACCTTTAGAATTTGGGGATACCTCGTGGAATAGCAAGAAGTAATCATATGTTTGTAGTTGAAGGAGAGCTTGGGAGATGTGTCGAGAGAATGACATAAAAACTCTCCTTTAGGCAGATATTTTTGTGTATTTTTGCAATGAGAAAGGTGATTATAGTGTATTATAGTATCAAGTTCATCCTGTTATGAATATTAACTGTAGAAACGTGTTTGTGAAAACAAATTATTGAACATACCACATCTATATGAGTAAATTTTTGAAGAATTTTCAGAGGCAGTGAAAATTTTTAATTTCCAAATAATGATGGCTGAATAATATTCAAAATTGAGTGAATGTATATTTGAGAATACAGAGTTTTGTAGTGGTTACGATTTGAGATACTTGGTCCATCAGTGATTTTGAATACATAAGTGTTGAAATGTGAATAAAATGTAATAATTTAGTATATCTGCAGTTACCATATTTAGATATGTTCAAAACTGCAGTTGTCAATAATTACTTTTGCTGTCAGTATTGTCTAACAGTTAAGTAAAGTTCTTGAATTTGGATATCGTTATTTTCAAGATATTGCTTTTTTTGGTATAATCTGCAACAGGTTATAGGCCCAGAAACACAGCAATGAAAATACGGCAGATAATTTCAAGTGAAGTGAAAATGAATTCAAATGTACCTGTAAGTCACCGACTTGCTGATACCTTTCATTTTGATACTGACCGGAGTTGAAAATGATCAGTTTTTCCTACAAGCACCGAAGAATGGAAGTATTAATTGAAAAACTGGAAGGTCAAACCAATTGGATAGATTGGAAATTCCAAATAACAATACAGCTCCGAGCACACAACGCTTGGGATGCTGATATTGGTACTCTTGAAACGCCCAACGAACCAGCGGAAACTGCAGATGGGGCAGCGAAGGTTGCTTATAAACATTTGTCCAAGCGTGGAGTTCGCCAGGGCGACCCACTCGCCTATGCTTTTTAGCCTCGTTATAGATCGTGCATTTTTGGCACTAAATAGAGAGATTGGATTTGTGGTGGGAGGCGAACGTTTTTCCTGGCTAGCATTTGCGGACGATTTGATATTGTGCTCAACGTTCCGGCCTCCAGCGCAACCTAGACTTGCTAAATGCCGAGTTGGGTCGGTTTGGTTTATTGCTAAATCCAGCCAAATGTATGGTTCTTTCCATGGTAGCCTCAGGCCGAGACAAAAAAGTTAAGATCGTGGATACCCAGATGTTCACCATCAGTGGAGTCGGGATCCGCCAATGCGCGGTCTTAGATTTTTGGAGCTACCTTGGAGTCAAGTTCATTGGAACAAGAGTGGGTCAAATTAGGGTCTCACTGTCGAATTAACTCGAACGTATAACAAAAGCGCCGCTAAAAGCACACCAGCGCGTTAACGTCCTCCGGACGTATCTTATTCCCAGATATATCCAGTCATGGGTCATGGGGAGGGTTACGTCCGGCTACTTGAAAAAGTTAGACGTGGCAGTTCGAGCGGCAGTGAGGCGCTGGCTTCATCTGCCGGAAGACGTGGCAATTGGGTATTTCCATTGCCTGGTAAGGGAAGGTGGTCTTGGGATACCACGGCTATCTGAGTTCATCCCGCATTTGAGGTTACGGCGACTCATTGCACTGAAAGAGTCGACCGTACCCCATGTAGTAGCTTGCGCGGGCGGGGCATTGGTCGAGATTGAAATCGCCTGGTGCCGCGCTTGACTAGCCAACGTGGCTAATCCAGAGAGGTCCAACTGTCTGTCAAGACACTGGGCCCAATTATTGCATGCGTCAGTCGATGGCGCAGCTTTGAGGGAAACAGGTGGCAGCCGTTTCTCATCAAGCTGGGTCTCGTCTAAAAACCCATTTATGAAGGGAAGCGATTTCGTGCATTACAATTGGGTGCGGTCGAATGCACTAGCAAGTGGAATGAGGTGCTCCCGCGCCGGATGTCAGGAAACTGAGACGGCCGGCCATATCGTGCAGAAGTGTTTCCGTACGCACAGGGGTAGGATTTTACGCCACAATTGTATAGTGAAGGCGGTGGGTAACTCACTGGTGAAATAGGGATGGGCTGTGCAGTATGAAAAACTGTATCAGACAGCAGTGGGTGTAAGAAAACACGACATTACTGCGGTGAAGGGAGGCCACGTTGCTATCGTCGATGCCCAAGTGGTATCATCCGGTGATCTTGATAGAGCCCATGAGGCCAAGATGGCGAAATACCGGGACGAAGCCCAGCTTGCACCTATCATAGCGCGGGAAAGTCAAGGTGGCAGGCATTGGACGGGTGGCATAATATCAGAGAACAACGTTCAGTTTCTGACGGCCACCGTTTCTTGGAGGGGGGTCTGGAGCAGATCCGCCGTGGATGGACTGGCAGCTCTTGGAGTCAACGCGCGAACCTTAGGGCGCGTGCCCACTATGGCACTCAAGGGCTCGTATTTAAACTGGGTTCGGTGAAACGGCATGACATAAGGCTTCGCCTTCCGCGTACAGGTCGTGTCGTTTTATCCTGCCTAGGCTAAAGTGCTGGCGATTAAGCCCTTTGTATCTTTTTAACAACGGCCCCATGTCACTCATGATGGGGCCAGCGCAGCCACGTGACGCTGTTTAGCGATTAACTAAATCACGTGTAATGACGCGGCGGTTCTGCCTATTCTCGGTCGGTCTGATACATTTCGGCCAAGGAGCTCTAGGGTCCCTAGGCAATTCACTAGTAGTGGGTGGGGGCTGTGGGGGTCTTGTTGTTCCAAGGACTATATCATGATAATGGCTTCTATCACCAAGTGCCTATAGACGGCCGTGATACGTTTTCCGCCGCTGACTGACAGTCTATGAACAAGATAGAGTATACCGCACAGAAATTAATTGTATGCAGTTTGAGTACACAAGTTAGACAGCTGATCAATATGTGTAACAGTTCCAAGGAGATGTGGGATAAGCTCCTCAGTGTCTTTGAGCAGGAAACAGAACAAAAACAGGATAGACTGTTCAATAAATTCTTTGGAATCAAAAGGAAGATCCCCAGGAAAGTGTAGCAAAACATATGGCTAGACTTGAAAAGTTTTGGGTGGAGCTTCAAGATGAAACATGGAACGAAGATAAAATTAAATTGCCCGAATCTTTGTTCATGAATAGAGTACTCAATACTTAACCGAAGGAGTATTTTGAATTTCTAAATGCATGGGAGTCACTGGCCAAACAGCAGAGAACCATTCAGTTATTACGAGAAATACTATGAAATATGGGAATGCGGCTCCAATAACGGAAAGAGAATAGCGACTTTTCTGGTAAAACAGCATTTAAGCTTCAAAAAATTTCCGCGAACAATCTCTTTCGAAACCATCAATTTCTAACAAAAATTATAATTAAAAGAAAAGGTTCTTTTTGAAGTGTTATCGATGTGGACTCAGAGGTCATCTGAAGAGAGATTGTATGAAAGAAGCAAAGCAGAAATCGGAAGCTAGTTCAACGCAAGGTTCGGCTTTTGTCTGATGCCTTTCCACTGACTTTACATCCCAATGATATTTGGATTGCCGACTCAGGTGCTACTCAGCACATGACCATGCACAGAAACTGTTTTTCAAGTTTTGAAAACTTTCAACATTCTCAATCAGTTTTGATAGGAAATGGCCAAAGCATGAAAGCTTCCGATAGGAACAATATTGGTGTTAAAATGCATATTGGTGGAAAATGGGTACGAATTTATTTTCAACATTTTGAGAGATGGCGAAATTGTGGCAACAGGAATACGGAAAAATGGACTATATTTGATGCATATCTGTGTGATAGTTCCTTCAGTAAGTGCAGAAGTTCAAATAGCAGCAAAAAATACAAATTTGGCATGAACGTCTCTGTCATCAAAACAAAACTCATGTGCAAAAGTTCCTCTTCGGAAAAATCAATCCATTATTCTGTCTGTTATTTCCTGATTTCAAGGCGGAAATTGATCTTGGAGATACCTCATTTCGAAAGTAGTTGGATTGAAAATGTTTGCTGGCAAAGAAATAAAGGAAATGTAATATTTTTTATAAAAAAAAGGGTTAGTTCCAAATAAAGCCATATGGCATTCCAATAATTATATAAAACCATTTCGAAAGGTAGTCGACTATAAATCAAAGGATACCCAGTTTCATTTATATAACCAAAAAGCCCCTGTGAAGTTCACACGCATATCTCCGTTAATAAGAGGCACAAAACTACCATTCATGTTCGCAACAAATCCGTGGATAAAACCTTACGCGATAAGCAAGATAGATTCCCTCCGAACCATAATATAATATGTCACGCAGAGCGCTGCGAGCGAAGTAGCGCACTGTAGCAAAGCATAGAGAGTATGGAAATATTACGAATCGCAGAAATTGAGATTGCGCCAGTTCGAACTAAAAGTTCCATACAACGGACTTTGGATAGCTCAGTTGTGATCAAAAGTGCAAACCATCCATCTTGTCGAGAAATACAGAGCCGAGATCTGCCGAACGAGTAGCCAAAGTCCAGACCACCGAACCCAAAGCTTGGTAAAAATCATTCACGGGAAAAGGTATGAAAAATCGTTGATTTCATAAATGAACGGTCCACGCATAGAACGTCAGATGAGCAGTAAGGAGAGAGAAACCGACCAGAACTCATTTCAGAGCGCGCACGAAATATGAGTATCTCATCGAGACCGGCATAAGTAGTCACGCGTACGATAACCAGAGTCCGAGTTGTGAATCACGAAACGGAGGAGACCGCTACTGACCAGAGTCCTGCCGACCAGCTTGCCAAAGCAGTGTTGGAGAAAATCTTGCAGTTTGGTAAATATAATATATCAGTTTGAAAGTATCGGAAAATTATTGTTAAGTACCGAAATTGTCAGTCGCGCATGATCAAGCCATATTCGCGCGAAAGACCCAGATTCGTTTTAATTCCGCGCTAGAAATCTCAGTACTGTTTGAGACCCAATCCGAGTCACCACGCGCGTGAACACCGAAATCAGAAATAGTGTTACAGTTGTGTCAGGTGGACTAGAAAACCAGTGGGCATTTTTTCAGTAAAGTACAGTTCATTGATGCAATGTGGGGATTGGGCCTTTCAGGAAAATGAAAGAGAGAGATAAAAAGGGGTAGGAAGCAGAAGTGGATACGGTCACTGAAGAGATAGACATTTCTCGCGTCTCGCTTCATATGATCCAAAGCAGGAAAGGTTAGGGCACCTCCACGCGGAGCATAACAAATTGTTACCCAAATTTTTTGCTTTTGGCCTCCGTAAGCTTGCATTCCAGGCCCCGCGCCGCGGTGCCGTGCTCGCGCTATAATATTTTTAGGTTGAGATTTTGGTATAAAAAGTTTTAGAGTTTTTAGTTATTGAAGTGCTTATTGTGAAACGCGCAAACCCCGGGTTAGGATGCGAACAAGACGCGAGATCCCGCGCTACGTGAAGAAAAGCATCAGCAGGTAGCATAGCATATAGCTCCGAGAACAGAAACAAAGCAGTTTTTCTCGCCCAAAGTTGATAAAGACATAATGAAGATCATCCTTGAGCCAAGAAAGGTTGACGTCTTTGGCAACACTATCCATAGAAGCTGATACAGAGTGAGTTTTCATGAAGTGATTGATGACTTCGCTGGAATAAAAGCAAGACAAATAAAATTTGTATAGGGAAACTATAAGTACAAGATAAGGTACAAGTTATTAAACTCAAATTACAGTGTTTACGTAATAAGCTCCAAACAGTGATACAAAAACTCTATACTTCAGATGAACATGAAAAGAACATAAGGTATTTCAAACTCTTTAACAAAATTATCATATTATGTGACACAAAAGTCTAGAATACCATTAAAAATATACTCATTATGTCTTTGAGTTTTGTGACCTTTATAATAACGATTTTGTTCCTTTACTTGAAAACATGAAAAATGGGTTGTTTCTTTAATACGATCGTAATATCCATTCGGGGTGGATATTATTCAAGTTCTAACAACAATACAATAATTGATGTTTTTGTTTTAAAACTACTGCTGAGATAAACTGTAAACAAATCTGTTTTGTAGTGACTTATGTGTAGGTAGTGGTAGGAAGAGGGGATGATAGCTTGTAAATGTCGGTTGGGGAGAGGAGAGAGTCGTTTACTTTCAAAAAGGCCCCTCAAGAGGACGGCTCTGGGTGTTCCAATAAGATTTGATAACAAATTGGGAAGACCATCAACTTCGATCCCTATTACAAAATAACTGTGCCCCAGAAAATTCGTTTCGAATCTTGCAGCCATATGCCGCATCATAGAACATGGTGTTCAGCCAAAAATCAGTGCCTTCGCATGAAATAGATTTTGAAAATTCAGTTTCGGGGAGTTTTATTCCAAAGTTTATTATTCTGTCGCAATGTGAGCTTGTCTGAATGACAAAGAAACTGTATTGCAGAATTTCATGGGATTTTGTTGATTTTCTATTGAAATATAAGTTAAGGAATTACCAAGTTGATTATTGTTGGAATGAAAGTAAAAAAATTTTGTTGATGTTTAAGTAGGATCTATACGTACCAACTATTATTTATAATGTATGCTTCGTGTGCTTCCATGTTTTTGATCACCTATCAATCACCGATCTCTGTCAACTGTATGCTGGTGGAAATAGTTATCCCAGAGGACAACTCAATACCATATATTTTCATACTGTTGTGAAATTAGTGTTTTGTTTACAATTATCGAATTCTCCTGGAATTTCTCGCTTGTGTTATCAGAAAAAGTGGTAAGTAAATTATGCATACATAATTTCCATTGAGTAATGATACTGGTATATGATATATGGCCCTTTGCACCGATCCACCTTAAATTTTCATCTTAACTGAGGTGTACTTGAAGTTGAGGTGAACTTGAGCTTCAGATGGTTTGCTAATGTACTGGTTAACGAAAACTCAGCTAACCGGCGAGAAGACGTGGCAACTCCGAGGAATGTAAATACTTTTTGATTTGTAACTAGAAAAAAATGAGATATGATAATCATAATTGAACTTTTCACTCTTGGAGATTCTTTGGTTTGTGTTGTTTTAGTGAGTTTTTTTTTCAAATGAGTAAGATTGCTGATGGGAATTCTAATAAAAAGAGGAGTCCAAATATTATCGGGCGAGAGAAGACAAAACTTCTCAATTTGATATACAGTGCACTCATAAAGTGTGGAAATGCTTCATTATCTTACGAGTTGAAAAATTTCGGAGGTAAAACTCGAACAGGTTCATCTTGTATTTCAGTTTTCCACCTTTTTTTCAAAAAAAATATTTTTCTCTCACCACCTTACAAGACATGACGTCATCGATATTTTTTTTAATCAAAGGATATATTTTCATTTAACCATACCACATTTGTCATATGTAACTCTTCAAGTTACAGTATACTGAGTATAAAGGAAACTAGTGTTCATATTCCTCAACATTCATTTAATTATTTATTTTGCAATGAAAATATCATAAGTAGTAAAAATAAACAAATAACAAATTTACAACAAATGCTCGAACTGAACTCCGTGGGTTAGTTCACAATATCCAAGACGTCTAATGAATTCTTGTGTTATGTTTGACAACTTCTCTGGTGTAATTCGTTGAATTTCAGTTCGAATTCTTTCTTTTAGGTCTTACAAACTGGTAGGTCAATTTATGTGGACTTCACTTTTCAAGTAACCTCAGAGAAAAAAGTCCATGGGAGTTGAATCTGGGGACCTAGCAGGCCATTCAACCTGACCGCGTCGTCCAATCCAGCGATTGGGAAAGGTTTCATTGAGAAAATATCTAACCACTCAAGCATAATGTGGACCTGCTCCATCCTGATGGAACCAAATAGTAGAAACTATTCGACCAGGTTGATTAATGTCTGGAAATATTACAGTTGAATATGGAACTACATAAGTTTGTAACATTTCCGAATAATGTTCACCCGTCACAGTATCGTCGAAAAATATGGTCCTACAATGGTATTCGTAAGAATCCCAGCACACACTTTTTGGGGATATTGGGTATAAGCTTCCATCGTCCAATTGGGATTTTCTGTTGCCCAATAACGACAATTCTCCGTATTCACGGTACCGTTTATACAAAAAGTTGATTCGTCGGGAAATAAGACATCAAATTAAAAGCCATTATTTTGATTACACACTCCTTGCATGATTTCACGAAACTCCAGGCGTCTATCGAAGTCTTCTTCATTAAGTTCATGTATGAGTTTAACTTTATATGGATGTAATTTAGCCTTAGATTTTTCTGCACAGCACTACGACAGATCTCATTGCTGTTAGATTGAGAAATAATTGAACAATGAGCATTTTCTTCAATTTCGAGTAATACATTCAATTGAGTGTTGGCAACGGTAGGCCTGCCACTCTTAGGTTTATCCCTAACATTGCCAATCTCATTAAATTTATGTTATATTTTGCTTACCGTCAATTTGCTTATTGGTTCTCGATCAGGATATTTTCCATTGAAGATATCGCATACGTCTGCCATACTTCTTTCACGATCGCCGTGACCTGAGATCATCAAAACTTCTATTCGCTGTTTTTCTGACAGCACCATCGTAATTTTAAATGATTTCTTTTATGGTAATATTTTTCAGAAAGGCATTTTTGAATACTTATAAATCGATATGCTACATAATAAATCAATTCAATACTGACATATGGAGTGGTAACTAGGAACTTATTGTCTGGTCGCTAAGGGCTTCCAGATGTTTTCATAGCCTACCCAAGTTTGGCAATATACTCGTACTAACTACTGAGTATTTCTCAGGTTTTCATAGCAAAATAAACAATGAAAAAAAAATAAGAAATATGAACACTGGTTTCCTGTATACTCAGTGATACTGTAACTTGAAGTATTACATATGACGTATGTGGTGATTTTGATATAAAAATTTAATTTTTCAATTAAAAAAAAATATCGATGACGTCATATTTTGTAAGGTGGTGGGGAAAAATCATTTTTTTAAAGGTGGAAAACTAAAATACCTGTCCGAGCTTTACTTCCGAAAATGATTAACTCGTAAGATAAAGTATAATTGAAAACAAAAGAACAGATGATGTTTGTTACCTGATTAGAGAAAGAGGCATGGGTGAGCATACCTATGGCAAAGGAGTCGTTGAAAAAAGTATACGACAATACAAAGAAAAACAAGAGAAAAGATGTAGCGCAGAAGATGATAGAAATTAAGAAAACGGGAGGTGTATCCGAAACAATGATTAGAGATTCTTCAACCGATATTGTATTAGATATTATGAATCCTAATGGCTGGTTGCATCGACGCTCTTGACTAAAGCTGGGCTCAGCTCATCGTACACCTTAGATTAAGAATCATTGCACCACCTGGCTCAACTGAAATCTTAGCTACGATCATAAATACTATGGCAACAGAGTATTTCTAGTAACTTCTCATTTTGTTTCCTAGGTTTTTTTTGTTATTTTTCCCAGTCTCAAACGGATGACCATTTCAAAACTTCAAAAAGGGGGATTTTCAAGTTGGAAAAGTTTCTCTCGTTTATGCTAGGGTCTATTTCATTTGCAAAGTTTTTGTTGAACTATAAAGTAAATTTACGAAATATGGAATCTGAAAAAAAGAGAGCACCTAATTTCTCCGCAAGTGAAGAGGAATTACTGGCCAATATAATACTGGAGTTTGAAGGCATCATAGAAAATAAAAAAAACTGGTGCTCTTACATGGAGAGATGAAGACACAGCATGGGGCAAAATAACTAATATATTTAATTCTCAGAACCTAGAAGGAGTTCACCGTTCGAGAGACAGTTTGCGCAAATCATATATGATGATAATTTGAAAAGGGTCCTTCGAAAAGACGTTACCGATGAAAAAAAGGAGCTTTATAAAACTGGTGGTGGTTTACCAGAAAGCAAAATACTTCATAAGGCAGGATATAGCCATTCACTTCAAATATTTCATGAACCATAAAACAATTTTAGGATTGGACAATGTTTATGATGATAATGAGAACAAAATTCCTTATACTAATGAGGATTCTAGGACAACGACAAACATTCGATCTGAACATAGCTACACCCAACCTAAGTCCAGCGAAGAAGCATTTTCTGCGGAAGTAAAAAGTCCTATTGCATCTACTTCAAAATTGTTACTTGTAGCAGAATGGGTTTTCCCCTTAGACTCATTTTGTGTGTTATATGTTTGACTTGGAAGAGAGATACAGCATCCAATTTGAAACGTCCTGTAACAGAAGACATGAAAATCTGGCAGTTACAATTGAAAAAAAACTGCAGGAACAACATGTCTTTGATATTTAATGAAATAATTTTTTGATAAAAAATTTAACAATGGTATATAAAATGAAACTTCCAACCAGCAGTATAATATTTGATTCCAAAATAAATAAGGAAACAATTTCGTATGCCTACATAGTTTTCCATTTCACTTGAAAAAACTCACCTCCAATACAGTATGAAACAACAATGATTACATACTGTTTTTATTCAATTGAAGCATGAAAATAATTTGGGATAAAATTTCTCCCCACTTCAAAACCTTGAACAAAGTAATCATTGAAGGGAGGTTCATTGAAAACTTCATCCTGGTTCATAACTTGCATAAATCTTTCTACATCCTTAACTCTTCAGCAATTTCAAGAAAAAAAACATATTTTTTTCTCATTTTTGGAAGCGTGTAACTTTTCAAGGAAAGGTCTGATGGGTTTTCTTCACATGAAAGACTCCCTTCAATTTTCGCCAAGGAATCACTCTCTGAAAACTTTCGCAATTATTTGATAACACCCTGTATATAGAGGGGGGGGGTTCTTGGGTTATGGTTCTTCAGACAATTCATAGACTTATTTATCATTTATTGTTTGAAATTTCCATTATAACGTTTCGCCTGGAGGCCCCCAGGCTTCATCATATCATCATATCATCATATATATATATATATATATATATATATATATATATATATATATATATATATATATATATATATATATATATATATATATATATATATATATATGTGTGTATATGATAACTATGAATTTGAAATGAACTTAGTAGAAAGGATATTCTTCGACTGAAGTTGACTGAAGTTTTGAAAGAAAAAAACTGCTTAGTATTTCTTGATTTTTTCTCTGAGTTATCAATTTTTGTCATATAGATTGGTACTATTCATTTTGTTTTGTGGACAAAACACATGTTTCTCCCATGACAGTTTGACTTTGACATATGACACTTGACACTTTCTGTCATGCATTTCCTGTCATCCACCATTTCCATTTTCAGTCATGCTTTAACCATGTAATAATTGTCCTGTCAAATTTTAAATTGTTTAAATTTTGTTCCTAAATAATATGTGCTTTACAATTATTTAATTTTTATATATATATTACTAGTAGTGTTTCATAGTGATATGATTTTGAAAATTTCCTCAATCACAAAATGGTGATTAGATCGCTGTCTTCACTCATCCTCACTTTAGTAAGTTCTATAAATTTGTTTAAAATCGCATTTCACAATTGTGTTTTCCTTTTTTCACAGCTGTCTGATAATGAAAATAAATATTTTCGAAAGCTTGACAAAATAAAAAAGAGTTTTTCTTTTTTCACTGGCCATTAAATTTGACTGCAACCTCAAGGAATATCCTTTCTACTAAGTTCATTTCAAATTCATAGTTATTCTCAACTAGTCCAGTCACGAGACTACCCTTCTTCAACTATATATATATATATATATATATATATATATATATATATATGAGTCTGAGAGATGGGGCACCCCTATTTTTGAGAGAAATAATCCGATTCAAAGCACGAAAATTTGGGGGGCTATTGAACAACTAAAATCTAATTTTTTGAGATAAAAATTAATTCTGTAGCACTTCCGGTTTCGCCAGAAATGATCTGAGTATTAGTTTTTAAAAAATTTAAAATATAAGCTAAATTTTTTTTTTTTTTTTTTTTTCATTTAACTTCCTCCCTTCCTTTTTCGGAAAATAAATTAGCATTTTAATTACAATACTTTGCCACCAGCCGCTGTTTGAATGTGGCAAAATCACTTTTTTTCAATTATCTCGTTTTTTAAATGGCATCTCTATGGGACACTCTCTGCAACAGATTGTTTCGAAGGAAAGGAATCGAATGATATCAAAATTTTGAATATCTGTCGAATATTTTCAGATTTATCACTATTACAAAAAATGTACCAAAAAGTATTGTGGCCGCTGGACTAATAAAAATCCCAAATAATAACATTATTTGAAATTTCACTTACTATACCAATAAGAATAATTGGCAAATTTGATGTATGTATTTCTAATAGATGCATACTCCACAAAAATGTAATGAAAATTCTGGTTTGCTACCAGTAGATATTTCATTACGTCTATAATTCACATTTTGAAAGTAATTCGTCTTCAAAAAGACTAATTACTAGTATTCCCATGATGGACCCATTATGGTTGATAGGAACACAGAAATTACACTATCCATTTTCACAGATTCTGAAAGTGTTTAATAGTTTAATCTGTTTCAATAAAGGAATGTGTTTCCATCGTCAACTCCAAATTTTGTCAAAGTCGCCTTTGGATAAAAAAATAAATGAATATCTGCTGTCAAATAAGTATCAATACGAAATAACTGTTATCTCAGTCCAATCATTATAACTGTGTCATGGATAAATTTAGCCAAAATGAAAAAATTTACATGCTTTCAATTTACGGTGAGTGTCTGAAGAATTCTACGCATCAAATTTATACAGACGGAGGTTTCCTGGTAGAAGACGTCAGTTGAGACAAGAGCCAAACAACCGACGTATTCGAAATCGAAATGAAAATGTAATAGTCAGCGAAGATAAAGAGATAGACGTTCTAGGATATTGTCACAAGTTAGGGAAAATAATTTTTTACTTTCCCAAATTTTCAGTTCATTATTCAAAATTAATAAATCATATCACCTTTCCATACCATCCAAATCAAAACATTCAATAACAAAAACTAGGCCGACAATCCAAAACATTTGTGGGCGGTTTTAGCGACCTCCAAATTAAAATATAACAAAGCAGAATTGCTGAATTGCTAACCTCGATCCAGTTGATGAATAAAAACAATTAGGTTTCGAGGGAAGCAGAGAAAGATAGGGGAGGAAGTAGTTGTCTGGTACTGGTGTGTGACACAAGTCATTGGGGAGTGACGTGCCCCCAGAAGAAAGAGCTGGATATAGAAATGTAGTTTCTATTATTGAGCTGCCGTTCTGGCAGCGTTGTATATATAGTCCTTATGTGTAAGTATATATTTTTGTATATATTCATGATTGAAATAAATATTGTATGTTTGTTTTTGGATTCTGAGTTCATAATCTGGTCATCACAAAATACCTCTGAGTTACCAACCCCCTTTAAGGCCCTTCAGGCTATAGACTCATGACATAATGTAGAGGTAAATCCGACTTCTTCAACACGAGAGTTAGCTAATGAATGTGACGCAAGTCAGTCGACTGTACAGATAATTTTGAAAAAGCATAAGTTTCACTCGTATAAATATCCGATACATCAAAGGCTTTATGGTGGAAACGATGAGAGAAGACTTGAATACTGTCGATGGTTTATTCATAATGTTCGCGAAAATCCTCAATTTCCTTTGAGAATTTTATACCCAGATGAAACAAGATTTACCAATAGAGGGCTCTTCAATAAGAATAATACTCGATATTGGGCACAGCAGAATCCAAGGCTTTTACATCGAAGTAATCCTCAAGAAAGGTTCGGATTTAACTGTTGGATGGGTATACTTGGAGATCGATTCATTGGGCCAATTTTTTTGGATGGATCACTTACTGGAGCGAGGTACCTAACGTTTCTTCGGGATGCTATCGAGCCAATCATTGACGACCTTCCATTGGTTCTGCAAAATTTATATTTTCAACAGGACGGTGCACCCCCTCATAATCATGGAATGGTAATCAATAACCTGAATAATTCTTACAGAAATAAACTAATTTCTACACATGGTCCCATCAGATGGCCACCTAGGTCACCAGACTCAAACCCCTTAGACTATCATTTATGGGGAACAATAAAAAATGATGTATATGCAACTTCTAGTGACACACGGGGAACTGCAACGAAAAGTCATCACAGCTTTCAATAATATCAGCCCAGCAGAGTTAACTAGAGCAGTTCGAGCAGCAGTCAGAAGGGTGCACATTATGCATGGAACATAATGGTCAACATTTTGAGCAATTTCTATAGTAAGAGTATTAGAGCATTGTGCTACGTATTTGTTGTTTTCAAATTTTTTTAATAAATGTTGATTATCCTCAAAATCGCGTATTCAAATTCAAAATAATAAATTTAACGTATGATAATTTTCAATGTTGAAAATCGTTATGAGACAATTGAGTAGAAGTGATATTCAAAAATATCCATCATTTTGGTGTTATTTAGTCCAGCGGCTGCACTATTTTGTGGTACATTTTTTCATAATAGTGATAACTCTGAAAATAATCGACAGATATTAAAAATTTGGTATCATTCGATTCCTTCTCTCCGAAACAATCTATTGCAGAGAGTGTCCCATAGAGATGCCATTAAAAAAACACGAGATAATCGAAAAAAAGTGATTTTGTCACATTGGAAATTAAAAAATTTTTTTCTCGGACAACATGACACGAAGAGGAACGTTCAAAATGTAAAAAATCATCATCCTTTAAAAAAAAAATTGTTTGAAAAAAAAAAAATTAATAAAAAATTTACCTTATCATGTTCAGAATTTCCTCCAGATTTCAAAAAAGTTAAAATTTACAAGGTGTTCCATTTGAAAAACTAATACTCAGATCATTTCTGGTGAAACCGGAAGAGCTACAGAATTAATTTTTATCTCAAAAAATCACATTTTAGTTGTTCAATAGCCCCCTAAATTTTCGTGCTTTGAATCGGATTATTTCCCCTCAAAAATAGGGGTGCCCCATCTCTCAGACTCACCCGGTATATATATATATATATATATATATATATATATATATATATATATATATATATATATATATATATATATATATATATAAATATATATATATATATATATTTATATATATTGCAGACAATTTTCTTTATTCCAGAAAAAAACATCTTTGAGCAGTATAAATATCTGCAATAAGAGACATATCGATACCCAGCTATTATTTCATCAAAAATTAACAACGTCTTATTCCTCAAGTCTGCTTCCTACAAATACCTATACAATAGGTGTATGTTGGTCAAATATCCATAAAAAACAACTACTTCCCTGGCTTCGACGGACGTTGAATAACATCCGATGTACTTTGCAAATCTTCATTGCGAAATAGATATATATTAACCACTTCACTCAGGCTGACCACCTGTAGACCGGTTTCGGGATATTTGCCCCTCATCAGTACAGGGTAGGTCAAGCAGAAAATGATTAATGTACTGCGTTAACTGACATAAATTATTAAAATCCATCTACGTCATTAGTATTCGCTGGGATCGAATTAGCAGAATGTAGCTAACGCCATCTCAACTCAACAACTGCAAATAAACTTTACCAAATGAAATGCCATCCCAAGTCTCAGGGTAAAAATCTGCAATAAGAGACAGAAGTCATAAAAAAACGTCTTATTCCTCAAGACTACTGACTACAAATATCTATACAATATATGTTGGTCGAATATAAAAAAAAACTACTTCTTTGGTATTGATTGGTAGATAAATAACATTCGACACTTTTTCAATTATTCTGAACCCACTTGGTACTGCTGGATAGAACATGTGTAACATATGAACGGCATTATCATACACATTTGTTATCAAATTGCATTCGATGCAAATTGAAATCAGTTTGGAAATATTGGTGGGGTAATCTGATATGTTTTTTATGTGCGTCTAGTTTTCGTCGTTCGAAATGAATGGGTTTGTTGCATATTATCTCATATCTCAAAGTATCATATTAGCATACATTTTGAGCGTTGTATTTTGAAATTTTTCCTCTTTCTTTACATTGGAGTTAGTGGTTCGAGCTTTATTTTCACTGTTTTTTTTCCTCAACTCCATTTCAGTTAATCGCTTCTCAATTACATTTTCAATATCAGATATTTCATAAGAACATGGCGAAATCTCAATTTTAGTTGATCCAATTCAAAACTTTTTCGTTTCATCAACATAAGGAGTCGTATTGAAGGTCACAATGAGATAATACTCGAAACAGTCGATCAAAATGGAAATGTTATCAATTTCCAAAAGGAAACGATAACAATAACACTTAATTTGAAAGAGTTCGTTCTGCATTAGTATGGTTTTTCTACATAATATCACACCTACAACTGCCCTTTCGTCGACAATAACCAGACAAATGAAAACTCCGGCTATGTTATCTTACCATTCTTTTATTGAACCTCTTTTTTTTATCCTATCCCAGCTCAGGTACGCCTATGAACATGAGTCAGCTCCATCTCAGTAGTCGGTTCTGTGATCTGTATTGCCGACTCTAACGATTCGATAAGAAATGTTGTTCAGTGGGAGGAAAGTGTGGTTATATAAAACACAGATTGCAGAGAATAAACAAATGGTTGTTTTAATTCAGCTAAAAACCTCAAAACTGCCCTACTCTGCGATAAATACCTTATACTGAAAATAAACAATAATATGAAATGGTACAATTTGAATATAAGTGATGATTATTAATAGATTATTAATCGAGATTCAAGGCTGATTCACAAGTTACCAGTCGGCGTGCCAGTAGAGATCAGCAGTAACTAGATGCCAGCGACTGTCGTGTAAACGTTTCATGCCGGTCACTGGTGCTGCCAGCGCGCTGGTATCACTGGCAGGCAAGCGCTGACGTAGTAGGCACCCCGTGTCTCCTGCGCTGGATCGACTGTCAACAGCCTCCACCCGCGTCCGCCGTTATCCCCACGCCAGCGTTGCGAAACCGTCTGAAGGTGTCACGCCAGTCACTGGCGCACGCGTTTCCCCATAGGTTAGTCCATAATTGAAAAAACTATTGATTAACCAAAAAAATAATCTGAAACAGAGAGAGAAGATTGCAAAAGAAAATTCGATCTCTGAAATCCCTTGTTGAGCATTCGAAAAACAAAAGGTTGATTTCTGAAAACGTGCTGGATGTGAGTAGTCTGTATCAACATGCCACATTTAATATGCGGAAAAAATATTTGATCAAATTGGTTTTGCAAACTTTTGATTCAACAATTGGAGGTTACTTTGGTTCCATACTTGCTGAGAAGCCACCTCATGTTGAATCATCGTAAGCCTGGTAAAAAAAAAAAATTGAAATATTCGCCTTCTAATCACTGGTGATTTCTCATTTTGCTTAAAAAACTGGAAATACCATAATTTGATTCCACATAATATTTTCAGGCCTCAGTACCGGAGTCTTCAAATACGTTTTTCATGAGAACAACAAACAAATTGGGTGAACAATAAATCTGAAAGTACCATACTAGATGTCATCTAAGCCCTTGTCAATTTATAAAAAATGGAATAAATGGGACAGGTGACAAATTAATGATACGGTAAGTAAATCACACCCACAGCAATAAAAACAACGATTATTAGAACGCGAGAAAAATATTACAGAAAAAGATTAGTTGCCAGTGGAGCATTCTCGGAATGAGGACCAACAAATATAAAAAGCTTGACACCAGGACGTGCGATAGATTTCAGTTAAGTAACATGCCTTTATCAGAATCGCGACAGTGTTCTTGCCAGTAACAAAGAAAGAATCAGACATACTACAGTTCTCAGTTAAGTTAGAATGTCTTTATCAGAAACATAATGAAGTTTCCTGATTAACAAGTGATGACATTGTAACTCATTAGCAAATTAACAGTTCATCGAAACTATGTCGGAAAAGTGTGAAGGTGCCAACTTCACCAAAATAAATAATATTTTACACTCAACTAAATAATCAGAAACAAAAGCTGATGGACCGAGTAGTATCAAACCAATCGAAATCACCTTCCAACAAAGCTGAATAAATATAACTGAGTGCGTGAACGCGTTCAGCCAATGAATGGTTTGTTCAAAATGAACTTGAACCAACGACCATAAAACATTTCGACAGCTTCTATGACTTAAATCAGTTCAATTCAGTTCTAAGCCAATCGGGGCGTCTGTTAGACTCAATTTTTTCGAACCTCGAATGCACCACTTGTCATGATGATCTATCCTTCGTCCCGGAATATGAATACCAGTCAGCTCTACATCTCACTATAGCATTTTCCAAAACCATTGTGACAATATCATACAACAAATATAGCACAAATTATAATTTTCGCAAAGCCAATTTTCTCGAACTGTATTCTGCCATCCTCAACACCGACTGGTCATGTCTAGACTAACACTCAGATGCAAAGTCAGCGTTAGAAACTTTTTACTCTATTTTCTACTCATCACTAGATCTATGGGTCCTCACACGCACCCACGAGCAAATACCCCCCTTGGTTCAACAATGAAATCATAAACAAAATAAAACTAAAATACAAACTATTTAAGAAAATTAAAAAAGTCACTCTGAGGACAACAAGCAACATTTCAAAAACATTCGAAAATCCATAAAAACTAAAATATCGATTGCTTACGATCAATACAGATCTGCAGCCAAGAAAGCAATTGATGCCGATCCATCCAATTTTGGGCCATACTTTCAAAACAAAAAGGGAACCTCAAGAATTTCTGATATCATATATTTCAACGATATCGAACTAAGCGATGCATCCAGTATAGTCAATGCGTTCGCTGAGTTTTTTGAAAGTGTCTATTCCCCTACCTCAGACCCTGCAGACAATATATTAAATTCACCAACAAACTATCCAGAATTACATGAGGTATATATATGACAAGGTATATACCTATTGAAATAGTGAATAGATCAATTTTTCGAATCGAGCAATTGTAATAATTTTGGCAATAGCCAGGCTAACTAAGCAACAGTTATCAGCCATACTATATTAGCATAGTATTCATTTTAATTTTTATTGGAATTCATTCTGTCGAACCATAATTTCTGTCTCTTCTTCAATACCATGTGGCAATGTTATTTTTATAATATATATATATATATATATATATATATAAAATATATATATATATATATATATATATATATATATATATATACAGTGCTAGTCAAAAGTCCCCTCCCCCTCGTATCTTTTGAACGGGTATACTTATAATAATGAAATTTGGAGGGTGGAAATAAACGGATGTAGGCTTCTCAACTGGTCATACCAGGTGACGCAATAGTCATAAATGACGTCACAAGGCCACTGTGACCAATAATTTTAAATGGGACCCTATGGCAAGTGACAGCTCGTTTGAAAGGTATTGAAAATACCTATTCAGTCATACCAATTTTGTTTGGGTTTCGGCTGATTTTGATTGATAAATTGAAGAAATACGAAAATTATAGTTTCGCATTTAATTAATAAAGATTTAAGAACCAGTTCTTATAATAAGTGTTCAAAATGTGCTCCATCTACTTCCTGGCAGTAATGCATCCTATTGCTAAACTCTTGTCGTACTCGTCCCAGTGTGTCAGCGGAAATTGCCCTACATTCTTCAACAATTCGTTGTTTCAGAATGGCAATACTGTCAGGTGCCATAGCGTAAACCTTAGATTTCAAGTACCCCCATAGAAAAAAATCTAATGGTGTAAGGTCCGGTGACCGAGCTGGCCATTCGATCGAACCTCGTCGTCCAATCCATCTACCACGATATTCTTCATCTTACTGCACCGTAGTAGTGTGCAGGAGCACCATCTTGTTGAAACGTTATTTCCAAGTTGTCGAATTCATCTGGATTATCTTCTAGAATTTCAAGAATTAACGACTCAATATCATTTTGTAACATCTCCAGATACAATTCACCGGTTAATAATCAGAAACAAAAGCTGATGGACCGAGTAGTATCAAACCAATCGAAATCACCTTCCAACAAAGCTGAATAAATATAACTGAGTGCGTGAACGCGTTCAGCCAATGAATGGTTTGTTCAAAATGAACTTGAACCAACGACCATAAAACATTTCGACAGCTTCTATGACTTAAATCAGTTCAATTCAGTTCTAAGCCAATCAGGGCGTCTGTTAGACTCAATTTTTTCGAACCTCGAATGCACCACTTGTCATGATGATCTATCCTTCGTCCCGGAATATGAATACCAGTCAGCTCTACATCTCACTATAGCATTTTCCAAAACCATTGTGACAATATCATACAACAAATATAGCACAAATTATAATTTTCGCAAAGCCAATTTTCTCGAACTGTATTCTGCCATCCTCAACACCGACTGGTCATGTCTAGACTAACACTCAGATGCAAAGTCAGCGTTAGAAACTTTTTACTCTATTTTCTACTCATCACTAGATCTATGGGTCCTCACACGCACCCACGAGCAAATACCCCCCTTGGTTCAACAATGAAATCATAAACAAAATAAAACTAAAATACAAACTATTTAAGAAAATTTAAAAAAGTCACTCTGAGGACAACAAGCAACATTTCAAAAACATTCGAAAATCCATAAAAACTAAAATATCGATTGCTTACGATCAATACAGATCTGCAGCCAAGAAAGCAATTGATGCCGATCCATCCAATTTTGGGCCATACTTTCAAAACAAAAAGGGAACCTCAAGAATTTCTGATATCATATATTTCAACGATATCGAACTAAGCGATGCATCCAGTATAGTCAATGCGTTCGCTGAGTTTTTTGAAAGTGTCTATTCCCCTACCTCAGACCCTGCAGACAATATATTAAATTCACCAACAAACTATCCAGAATTACATGAGGGTATATATATGACAAGGTATATACCTATTGAAATAGTGAATAGATCAATTTTTCGAATCGAGCAATTGTAATAATTTTGGCAATAGCCAGGCTAACTAAGCAACAGTTATCAGCCATACTATATTAGCATAGTATTCATTTTAATTTTTATTGGAATTCATTCTGTCGAACCATAATTTCTGTCTCTTCTTCAATACCATGTGGCAATGTTATTTTTCGATAATATATATATATATATACACACATATATATATATATATATATATATATATATATATATATATACAGTGCTAGTCAAAAGTCCCCTCCCCCCCTCGTATCTTTTGAACGGGTATACTTATAATAATGAAATTTGGAGGGTGGAAATAAACGGATGTAGGCTTCTCAACTGGTCATACCAGGTGACGCAATAGTCATAAATGACGTCACAAGGCCACTGTGACCAATAATTTTAAATGGGACCCTATGGCAAGTGACAGCTCGTTTGAAAGGTATTGAAAATACCTATTCAGTCATACCAATTTTGTTTGGGTTTCGGCTGATTTTGATTGATAAATTGAAGAAATACGAAAATTATAGTTTCGCATTTAATTAATAAAGATTTAAGAACCAGTTCTTATAATAAGTGTTCAAAATGTGCTCCATCTACTTCCTGGCAGTAATGCATCCTATTGCTAAACTCTTGTCGTACTCGTCCCAGTGTGTCAGCGGAAATTGCCCTACATTCTTCAACAATTCGTTGTTTCAGAATGGCAATACTGTCAGGTGCCATAGCGTAAACCTTAGATTTCAAGTACCCCCATAGAAAAAAATCTAATGGTGTAAGGTCCGGTGACCGAGCTGGCCATTCGATCGAACCTCGTCGTCCAATCCATCTACCACGATATTCTTCATCTTACTGCACCGTAATAGTGTGCAGGAGCACCATCTTGTTGAAACGTTATTTCCAAGTTGTCGAATTCATCTGGATTATCTTCTAGAATTTCAAGAATTAACGACTCAATATCATTTTGTAACATCTCCAGATACAATTCACCGGTTAAGTTAGCATTGAGAAAAAGAGGCAACTATGTGGTTTCCCAGAATTTCAAGAATTAACGACTCAATAACCTGCCCAAACATTTACTTGTTCTGGAAATTGAGTATGTTTTTCAGGAAAGATGTGAGGATTTGTGTCACTCCAATACCTCACATTTTGAGTGTTAACATTTCCATTGAGAAAGAAAGTACTTTCGTCACTAAAACAAATTGTCTGTATGTAGCCTGGTTGTTGGTTCATTTTATTGGACATAGTTTCACAGAATTCTAGTCTTCGGTCGGGGTCATCATCTGAAAGTTGGTGCACCATTTTTAATTTGTATGGATGAAATTTGTTTTTAGCCAACACCCTATGTACTGTCCTTTGACTGACTCCACAGATAGACGCAACTTGGGCTGTGGAAGAAGTAGGGTTTACTACCATTTCTCCAATTATGTCAATTTTTTTGTCATCACTAATTGTTGGTCGACCAGATCGTTTGGCATCTTGAACACTACCTGATGCTTCAAACTTCCGAAGAAGCTCCCTCAAATAAACCCTCGATATAGGGCGATCGGGGTACCTCTCATTAAACAGTCGTTCCGCTGCATGGAAATTGTTTCTACATTCACCAATTATTAAGATAGCTGCTACTTTGTCGGCTACAGTACGTACCATTTTGCCTATGTAAACACTTAACCGTCTCGTTAAACAATAGCTTAGGTAAATTTTCAAGGTATAAACACTTTTGACAAGTAGAGAATTCAAAAACGTAAACCTTTTTGACAATTAACCAGAGGCGTACTTTAAAATCTTTATTAATTAAATGCGAAACTATAATTTTCGTATTTCTTCAATTTATCAATCAAAATCAGCCGAAACCCAAACAAAATTGGTATGACTGAATAGGTATTTTCAATACCTTTCAAACGAGCTGTCACTTGCCATAGGGTCCCATTCAAAATTATTGGTCACAGTGGCCTTGTGACGTCATTTATGACTATTGCGTCACCTGTTATGACCAGTTGAGAAGCCTACATCCGTTTATTTCCACCCTCCAAATTTCATTATTATAAGTATACCCGTTCAAAAGATACGAGGGGGGGAGGGGACTTTTGACTAGCACTGTATATATATTATTACATTCATGAATGTATTATTTATGTATGATGTTCTGTCAAATGAAGGCCCCACGTTTCATTATATACTGGGTGAAATAATTTTCCCAAGCCGCTCTGGGAAGGTTGTCCCGTTATTGGTCGGTAGATTAATAACGCCCAGTATAGTTGAGGCCTAGATAGAAATAAGGCCTGAAAAAATGGGGTCCCAAACTGTTCTGAGCAGGAGAAAGTGTCCATTTTAGTGAATTGGTTGAAAGAATTAGCTGAGAGAGGATTTCCACAGAAGAAAACAGATCTGCAAAACGCGGTACAGAAAATTATCCTCGAAAAAAAACAAGAAACCTGGTAAAAATGGTATTTGAGTTTTCTGAAACGTCATCCAGATCTGGTTTTGCGGGAGCCAGAGGGGTTGACTAAATCGAGAGGTATCATAACGGAGGAATAGATTTGTGAATGGTTCCGTGATTTATACGAATTTATAGCCGAAAAAGGGCGCCAAGATATATTCACCAATCCTCGACGGGTTCTCAATGGAAATGAAACAAGCTTTTCGATGTGCCCTGAAACAGGAAAAGTGTTGGCTCCAAAAATGAAAGGAAATCTATGAGCTGAAGAAAGGCAATGAAACAGAGGCAATTTCTGTTTTGTTGGTCTTCTCCCTGCAATCGACCACCTGCAAGTGTGGTGAAATCCATTCCTGAGAAATGGTTTTTGGGTAGGTCTAAAACAAGATGGATGCATAGTGAACTGTTCTACGAGTATATTATTAATGGCGTCAATGAATGAGTAGGATAAACAATACTCCAAAACAATCTTTTTTATTTATAGATGGACATAAGTCTGAGTAAGATGGACATTAGATCTGAGTAAGTGGTGCGATGATAATGAAATAAATTTATACGCTTCCCCACCCAATACGACTCATTTTATGCAGCTGGCAGATGTGAATACTCAGTGGAAAAATAGTAAGGGATTGGCAGTCAAAGCCAGAAAATTCAAACAAAGTTTTGAGCAAAAATTAATTCTGCCGTTTGCTTGAAGAATGTTTAGAATCACCTCCTCTTCATCAATCCATTGTTAATGGATTCAAAAGATGTGTTATTTATCCATTAGATCCAGACGCTGTAGTTTACACGAAATGTATTCAGAATGAATTGTAAAAACATTAAAATACGACTCATTAACAAGAAATCACAGATCAGGAAATTGAAACAACAAAAAAAGTGTTAACAGCGACAAGAGAGAAACTTTTGCTCCAAGATGTAGACAGCAACAAAATTATTACTGCTTTGGAAGACATATTCAGAAATCGACTAGATACTCAACTGTCATACCCGCAACCCAGTAGCTAGGTAATATGTACATATAATCTCCTTAAAAGGAAACGCGTCAACTTCGAAGAATAGATCAATGAACGAATGACTCAGATCGACCTAGGGTAAAGCCAATAAAGATAACAATATTATGCCAGAACAGAATAAACTGAGCAATTTCATAATTGTCGGTCTATTTCATCCCAATCGAGCCGACAATAACAGGTGAAGGTAATAGCTATTTCAAAGAACTCGAGCTCGAAAATATATAATGGAAGAACAAATCATCAGTGAGATTCTCGCTAAATGAATTGAACTTCGCCTCTTATTCTCAATATTTAATTCCTAGAAATAATGATAAATTAGAAATGTACACAATTTTTCTATTGAAAATAATGAAGACCATTATTATCATTATTAATCTTTGACTTTTAACCCAACGACAAATCACAAAAAATCCTATTGCGCTATAAAAGTCGAACGAACCAACATCAAAATCAATCCGGTCTCAACAGTCGTTCGTGATGTATTAGAATACAAATCCAGTTCCAACTTCAGTTCGTGATGTAGTATTGATAGAAATCTTCAAGTCAATTCGCAAAGTAATTCAGTCCAGTCAGTCAATACAGATAAAAAAAGGATTTTAGCACCAATCAAGTGCAAGGTACCACGAACCCAGAAATTTGTGCTCGATATCTACGCCACAATAGACATAACCACAAGTATCAATTCGATGGTTCAGTTGTGTGCCAACGGCTCAAGTGTGACGAAGATCCCTTTTTAATTTTCCCTAGACGTGTCTCTCGGCATAATCACGAAAATCTAGGTAATTAGACTACCGTAACAAGCGATAAGCTTTTCAATCTTGGTTCCTAAGATAGTAGGTACAACCTTAAAGATGATTTAATTGCATGTCATCCATCAATGGTATTTCATATATATGTACAGGAAGGACTATCGGCTTTTCATGATGTTTTTGTAATTATGAGAATTTGGTTTCTAGTTATTGCACTCCTTTTGTATGTGTATTTATTGGCAATAACTTGGACCACGAATATGTTCATAGTCGAGACCTATGTAAATATGTTTTGAGTTATTGGTATTTTGTCACATCTAGTTATATTGTTGATATACAGGGTGACCCGCAAAGTATCCATCTTCTGAATGAAAATTGTAATTTCACACACACACACACACATACAGGTTCCGTAATATTAGTGGGGTCCGTGCATGGGGGGGTATTTGTGGAGCCATCTCCGAAACCTACTTCATTCGATGCAGCAAAAAATCGGGAGTCAGGAAAACTATTATGATTTGCTCAACCCTCCGAAATATAGAAGATATATTGAAAAAATATTTGTGGTACCCTATATCCACTTATATTGCTAAACAAGGGTGTGTTAAGGAAATGCCACAAATATTATCCTTCATGTTCGAGTGTGTCAGATGTTCCACTATTATAACACAACAGAAATGTTACACAATGAGGGCCAATTTATGTCATACCCTTCGTTATAATGTCATTATCTGCCTCAATTTTGGTGTCGGAATGAAATTGTATCTGTACAAGAGAATTTTCGTGTGACTATTAATCAATTTATAATTCACTAATTTACATACAGTGCTTCTCAAAAGTCCTCTCCCCCCTCTAATTTTTGGAACGATTATACATAAACAAGGAAAATTTGAAAACTGAATATAAAAGGTTGTAAACTTCCCTACTAGTGATGATAGATGACGAAATCGTCAAAGATGACGTCACAAGGCCATTGTGACCAATAATTTCAAATGGAACCCTACGGCAAGCGACACCTCTTTTAAAAGGTATCGAAAAAACCTATTCAATGATACTAATTTTGTTTGTGTTTATGGCAGTTTTAATGGCTCATTAGTAAACATTAAAATTTGAATTCCATTCAGTATGATAATAATTACAGATTTGAGAATCAGTATCTACCAAGAGAAATTGCACGAAGTGACCTCCATTCACTTCCTGACAGTGAAATATCCTATTTTTAAAGCGACACCTCTTTTAAAAGGTATCGAAAAAACCTATTCAATGATACTAATTTTGTTTGTGTTTATGGCAGTTTTAATGGCTCATTAGTAAACATTAAAATTTGAATTCCATTCAGTATGATAATAATTACAGATTTGAGAATCAGTATCTACCAAGAGAAATTGCACGAAGTGACCTCCATTCACTTCCTGACAGTGAAATATCCTATTTTTAAACTCTTCTCGTACTTTTGCAAATGTGTCTGCGGAAACAGCCTCACATTCTGCAACAATACGTTGTTTTGAAACGTCAATATTGTCAGGTTCAGTGGCGTAAACCTTCGATTTAAGGTACCCCCACAAAAAAAAATCCAAAGGTGTGAGGTCCGGTGATGGAGCTGGCCATTCCGTTGAACCTCGTTGTCAAAATCCATCTACCACGATACTCCTCATCCAAATACCGTCTTACGGCACCGTAATAGAAGAACTATTGAAACAACACATCATAAACAAACACATTATAAAATGAGATGACATTAACAAAAGGGTAACTAACAATTACCACCGTTAAGATTTACCAATAGTCTTGTATAATAAATCAAAACATATGAGATAAAGAATAAAAAATATAATAAAATAAATATCAAGTATCAAATCAATTCACATATAGTATATCATCATAATATTCCTGCAGGTTATAATAAGCTTTCTGCAATAAAGCCTTTTTTACAGTATTTCGAAAGTTCTTCAGGGAAGTTATGTTTCTATAACACTGGAGATAACAGTCTTATTCATCGTCGGGAGAAAGTAATAAGTGAAAAAGTGTCGTGTTTATATTATTTTCATCAATAATGAATGAACTATTAGCCCAGCAGATATTGGATGAATTGAAAAATACCAAAACCGAACTAATAAATAACATCAAGGCATCTGAAGCAAATATTCTGCTAAAAATTGAACATCACAAAGTGGATCAACTCGAAAGGGAAAATAAACAACTCAAAGAAAAAACGAACTACTAGAAAGAAGAGTAAAATTAAATAACATCGTGATATTTGGATGGAACATAAGTAATAACGAACTAACAATTGATACGGTGTGCATCAAATTGAAAGAGCTGTTAGATATTGAGGTGTCAAAAACTGATATAAACAATTTTTATCGCCTTGGAAAAAACACAGACTGCCCAATAAAAGTCGAATTAATATCATTTATAAAAAAAAGAGAAATTATAACAAGCTGTAGGAAGCTGAAAGGAACCCATATATCTATCTCCCATGGTTGGTTGGTTGGTTTGAGGCTGACGAGCCAGAGACAGGGTTGGCACTTAGCTCCCATGATCTGACCCTTCAGCAACGAGAGTAATGCCAAATATTAAAAACCCATCTTGTGATAGAACGCCAAAAAAATCAAAATTGTTTCATACGAGGAAACAAATTGATAGTCAATGAATTGGAATATTCAATAGAAGACCTAGTGAAAAGTGAAACAATCTCTGAATCAAAATCGCTCAGTGCCCCCTCGACACCATCCCATCCACTTCTTATGCAGGGTGAATCATCGGAGTTAGGAAACCCCACACGGCATCAAGAAACACCTGTATAAATTCCAAATACGCAAGTTCTTGTGACGCCAAACAAGCCCACTCGTCCACACCAACCAAACCCTAGAGAAAACAAGAACCGCAAAAACAGAGGAAGAAATATTAGAAAACCATATAGTGATTGGCGATATGAATTTAGATCTATCAAATGAAAATGAAAGTGTGTCGGATTATTTGGACTTGATGAGCGAACATAATGTTTTTATCCCTCATAAATAAATTTACTCGAGTACAAAATACCTCATCTACCTGTATAGACCATATATTTAGTTAAAAAATTACTCAGAAGAAATACACTCTCTACGACTCATTAAATGCAAATTCAAAGATTATATTGAGTCAGTTGACAGACACACCCTACACACAATAATGAAATGCAAATAAACTCCACACCGAATTATATATATTTTTTTCTCTTCTTTCAAAAAGATATGTGTCCTAATCCATATCATATATTCTAGTTAAATATAATCAATACCAACATAACCGCATTCCACTTG
>JAFIRS010006131.1:0-42503 GCA_018342105.1 Gonioctena quinquepunctata | reverse complement strand
TCTACTCAAAACCCCATTCGAACGGTCGCCATCTAAGAAATCAAGCGGGGCCATATTTTCGCACGTTTGATCTAAGATGTCAAAAAACCCGGAATGAACTGATTCGATATTGTTTAGATTTTCGAGGGGACACCCCCTGTTACTTCAAAAAGAGCTTCTCTGTGGTAGAGGGCCCCGGCCCAAAAAATGTTTGTTTATATTCTCGCTCAACGTCAAAACTTAATTTCTGACATCTGCAGAATCTTATATGAAATTATTTTCAGTGTTTTGTCGGTATCTATGCGTTTTCCATCTCTTTGATTTGAAATCTTGCTTAGCTTATTCCTGAGTTTGTTCCTAAAAAAATCACTCGTTCATCAGTTCATTAGTGCGTGAGGAATTGTTTATTTTCAGGTAGTGTAGTGTGTAAGGTTACTTTTTGTAGAATGGGCCACATTTGTATTTTGGGTGGACAGTATGAAGCCGCAGATTCGAATATTCACCTGTATTCAGTACCAAAAGCAAGTACAAATCTTGACGAATTGACTAATAATGATATTTTCATAGTTCATCATATTGTATGCATTGAATTTTATATTTTCTGCAATTTAGTGACAATTTCATTTCCAATTATCCGTCTGTCAAAATGCAGTTAACCTAAAATTCAAATGGTACAAAATACGAAAAACAACACGACAGTGCTTTCTTTGTGCAATGTTCGGGGGCTTCTAATTCTAGCTTTGCTATTGGTGAAGTTTGACAGATGTCTCTTTTCAACCAATAGCAAAGCTAGAATTAGAACCCGCGAACAGTTCGTGTCAGAAAGAAAGCTGAGGAAATAAATATACCCTGTTACTGAATTGAAACTAAAACGAAATTGGCGCCATCTGACACGCTAGTAATATCTATTATCAAGTAGGCCAAGTGTCGCCAAGTCGATCCCAAACTTCTACAGGTATAAGTGCAAGCACCAGGGTTTCTAGATATCTTAGTTTGATCCCACACATTTTCAGATATGAGTGCATACACCAGGGTTTCTAGACATCTTAAACCCTGCAAAGGTCTTGGAGATCATATTATGTAATCGCATTTAACCTGCAACCAAACACATCATCTCTGAATCTCAACATCAATACTTATGTGAATCATTAGACCAAAGAGGGCAGGTTGATGTGGTTTATACTGATTTCTCCAAGGCCTTTGACAAAATCGATCACGAAATACTATTGAAGAGAATTACTAGCCTAGGATTTAATAATATTTTTTTGGACCTCTTGAAATCTTACTTGAAAAACAGAGTGCGGTTTGTCTCTCTCAATGGATATTCCTCAAAGAACTTCATTGCAACCAGTTGAGTCCCTCAGGGATCCAACCTCGGCCACTGTTGTTTTTGATATTTATCAATGATCTTTGTGAGTCGCTTGAGTGCAACAAACTAATGTTTGCGGATGATCTGAAATTATATGTTACTATTTCTGATTTGGACGATTGCTTAATTCTACAGGAACAAATCAATTACTTATATGATTGGTGTTTGAAAAACCATCAATATCTCAAAATGTAAAGTACTAACCTTCACCAGAAAATCAAATATTGTGAATTACCCATACTCAATTAATACTACAATTCTAGCGAACATGTTAATAATATCAAGGACTTTGACAATCAGCTTACATTCAACTCTCACATAAATGAGATTACTAAATCAACATATCGCATATACGGTTTCATTTCCAGAAATTGTAGAAGCTTTAATGATATTTCTGCACTCTCATCTCTTTTCTTCAGTCTGGTAAGATCGAAGCTAGAATATGGATCATTAATATGGAATCCTATTTATGTACAATCTTCAACTACAATCGAGAAAGTACAGAAAAATTTCTGTGCTTCAAGGTCGATGAATCATATCCTTCAAGAGGATGTGATTATACATAGATTTGATTTCATATCTTTTCTTTAGAAAAACGCAGACATCAAGCATCCATTATGTTCTTGCACAAGCTATTAATAGGTGAAGTGGACTCACCAGCACTATTATCTCAAATTGATTTCCATGTGCCGAGATTGGAGTCTAGATCAAATACCACCTTTAAGTGTAAAAGAGCTCAAACAAATATTATGTCTAAATATTTATTAAGTTTATTTATATTTTTGGAATTGAAAAAAAAAACAATATACGATAACGAAAAGAACAAAAATTACAAAAAATCTTCATTGGAAATTTAAATAAGATAAATAAGGACAAAATATAAATTTGGACGTATTGGTGACTCAGATGAAAGGGAAGGTAACTACATGCCATTTCAGGGAATTCTATTGAATTAACCGAATAAAATAATATCTTTGTATTGGCAGGTATGCGTACAGTCACTGAATGAACATTAGAACATACGTTAACGTAATAGTAGACACTGCATTAATTCCAACGGATTTTTACGTCATAATTTCACCAATGTGGTTGAAGTCAATGTATTGTGCGGGGGTTGGAGTTTGAATTTTAAATTGAAATCTGAGCTAAGCAGAAACGTTGGTTACGAAACAGTGCAAGATGAAGGAAATAAATATCATTGGGTTCTTATTGATTTCCACATCATTCGTCACCGTGAATGCGATCTTTGGTGGTATGTTCACAGATATAGGAAGATATTTCCGCAATGAAGATCCCAGTGATGAATTCCATGACGAAATTTACAATCAAAAAGTACCATACGAAGTTTCCACAATCGACGAAAAGTTTCTAAGTGAGGCGGCAAAGCTAACTGGTGTTGCCTTGACTGATTTGGATTCGTGCCAACAAAGGGTAAGTAATATTTTCCCTCCAACTTAAAGAGGGACCATCGAGGAAATCATTATGTGAGTTCCATTGTTCAAATTCATTCAATGTAGATAATATGGATTCTTGGATCCCATGATTGTTTAGCAACCTTGAAGATGCAATGGTTAGGAAGTAGTAATATGAATGAAACAAATGGAAGTAGAGGAAAAAATGCAGTTTAGGGAGAATCCACAGATTTGTAAAATACATTTTTTCATTAATAAACCTTCCCTACGAAGGCGTAGAAGGGCCAAAAACAAAATATTTTTCAAAATCATTTGGAATTGCTACTTTGAACTGACAATTGTCACTTTCCAAAACATCTGGAATTGCCATTTTGAAGTGACCCAGGAGCCTAGTAATTTTATATTTACGATGTTGATTGCTTTAACTCGACGATCAAAAGTCAAACACTACTATTGCTGCATTTTGACCCCTCCCAATTTCTAGTCTACAGTCCAAGACACGCCTTCGGCGTGGATGTTTTTGAAGACTGGATGGAGCCACGACTTCGACATTCCTCCATCCGGTCCTCACAAAAACGAACCCGGTCAATATCTTACGTTAAAGAAGGGAACACAACCTAACCGTCACATAGATTCAATCAAAAGGGGCCATTTTAAAATAAAATAATTTCTTCAAAATACGTGACTGCGAATATTTTATTTTCAAGCTTCTTTCAAGCGGTCTAGACACATAAACCAAAAATTGATCTAAATTTTATGGAAAATAATATTCTATCTAAATTTTATGGAAAATAATATTCTATCTAAATTTTATGGAAAATAATATTTAAATTTGCCCAAACTCTATTTTGCATATTGCTTTTTCAGAAATAACTTTTAATGTTAGAGAAATATTCAGGAATATTTTTTCTGTATCCCTAACAACATTGGTTTCATCCTTTATGGAATACAGTCAGGGTTCGCCTAAAATGATTTTAGATATTTTGATTGTTCTACTGTCTGCTTCGGTAAAAATGCAGTTTAGGAGGAATTCGCCTATACATTTTAAATAAATTCATTTCTCTAAAAGCTTAAAATAAAGAAAAACTTTGAAGAAATTATTTAATTTTAAAATGCCCTCTTTTGATTGAATATACCTATGTGCCTTTGGAAGAAAAGGCCAATCATGAGGTTTCAATTAGTTGGTGTAGGTGTTGTTTATTGGTCGATGTCTGTGATGTAGCATGTACTTGCATCTAGCGACTGCTTGTCACTATTGTGCCTCAATAATAATTCGGAAAAAACGAGAAAAATCACCGCAATCGAAGTGCCCGCGAGCGAAGCGAAGCGTTATATGAAAAAGTTGATTGGCTGGCCATCAACTTGGATAGCAAGGTTAGCCAAGTTAGGTCAAGTTGTGTTCCCTTCTTTAAGATATTGATATTTTTGTGCAGACCCGATAGAGTCTTCAAAAACATCCACGCCGAAGGCGTGTCTTTGGCTGTAGACTAGAAATTGGGGGGTCGACAAAATGCAGCTATTGTAGTAATATAAAAATTACTATGTATTTACATTCTGAAGAAAAGTGGATATTTTAGAAAACGGCAGTTTTTCGTAAAAAAAGTTCCAATGAAACACTTGAATAAGGGTGTGTGTGGTGTTTTTGTTAAAAAACTTGAATTAAAAATTAAAAAAAAATCCCAACACCAAAAACCTCTAAAAAGTTAAAAAACATATATATTGGCACTTTAAGTTTAATATAAGTAGTAATATTTTGTTCCAAGCTTTGTCACGTTGGGGGACCTAGGTAGTTCACTAGTATTTAAATTACATACTTTATCATTTTTAGTTGTATTCCGTTTTTATTTTATTTACTTAGCGGTCCCCGACGCGACGATGCTTGGATTAAAATATTACTAATATTAAACTTCAAGAGCCAATATATTTTATTTCATTACTTTTTAAAGGTTTTTATTTCTTGCTTTTTGAATTTTATATATTACCAGTGGACACGCTACAATCAACACTATTTCCACATTCACACAAAAACTTTCCAGGACGAAACACGAAATTGCGACATGAGATCTTGCCTCGCCAAAATCTTCCGGTCTTCCGGTCCTCCTCCAAGAGGGACTGAATATCATTATCCTCCTACTCCAGAGGCATGGAGGCCAGTGAGAATCGTATTCATTCCAAAACCATGGAAAACTGACCTCCCAAGCCAGGGCGTACCGACCCATCAGCCTGACATCCTTTCTCATGAAAACACTCAAAAGGCTGGTAGATCGGCACATCAGAGAACAATTGCTGCAGAGTAATCCACTGTACAAGCAATAGTATGCATTCTGACAATAGTTGTATTTTCATGAATAATAAAATAATTCAATTTTCATGAGTATTACAGTTGCAAGATTTTGGCAATGCAATATCGCACGAGCAGTTTTGAGTTTCAACCTGAAATTATTATTCCGACTTTTTTCTTATCTTTGATATTTTGTAAATAAACCTGATTAAATTCAGTTCAGTTGGCGACTCAGGGTGATTGATTACAGACAACTAGTCCAACTGGTCCAAGCCAACATGTTCGAGGAAACAGAGCAGGTTGAAATTTCCAGAGGTACCCCACAGGGGCGCATACTGTCCCCCCTTCTGTGGGACATGGTTGTAGATGAACTGCTAATTTCTCTGAATAACCAAGGGTATTACTCTCAAGGGTATGCAGATGACTTGGTCATCCTCATCAAGGGAAAGAATACTCGAACAACCTCAGAGCTAATGCAAAATGCACTGAGGACAGTAGAGGAATGGTGTAACAGAGAGAGCCTAAGGGCAAATCCGAACAAAACAACACTAATTCCCTTCACCCGGAGAAGAAACATGGGAGATCTCATACCTCCCAGACTATTCGGTGAAACATTACAAGTAGTAGAGCAGGTGAAATATCTAGGGCTGATTCTTGATAAGAAACTATCCTGGAACCCGCATCTTCAACATGTAACCAACAAAAGCAAGATAACCTTCATGATGTGCAGGAGAGCTTTTGGAAAAACCTGGGGGCTTAAACCGAAAGCCATGCACTGGCTTTACACAGCGGTAATAAGACCAAGAATAACTTATGGCTCACTCTTATGGTGGCCAAAAACAAATCAAAGACAGGCAAAAACCAACCTTGGGAAAATCCAGAGGCTTACCTGTCTCTGTATCACTGGTGCAATGAATAGCACTCGCAACAGCTGCAATGGAAATCATCCTAAACCTCGAACCCCTTGACTTACATGTCATTGGAGAGGCCAGGATGAGTGCATACAGACTGAAACAAACAAAAAACTGGAGAATCCGAACAACTGGACATACCAGAATCACTCATGTAATCAACATCGAAGAACTCGAAATGATTTCAGATTACATGCAAACCCTATACTCATTCGAAAAACCATTCGAAACACGAATTGATGGATTTGGATGGGCCCCGAGTATAGAATCACAATCAACTGCGGACATAGTCTGGTATACAGACGGTTCAAAGACAGTTGAAGGAACGGGAGCAGGAATACATGGGGTAAGGCCAAGAAGAGATTACATAATACCACTTGGCAAATGCTCCACGATATTCCAAGCTGAAACACATGCTATCATGGTATGCATTCAGAAGAATCTAGAAAGTGGTTATAGGAAAAAACACATCTACATTCTATCTGACTGTCAAAGTGCTATCAAAGCACTCACCTCTATACAGATAAAGTCCAAACTGGTCTGGGACTGCCTCCAGAACCTCATCGAGCTGGCAAAACACAACAAGGTCACCTTGATGTGGGTGTCAGGTCATAGAGGCATTGAAGGCAACGTCAAAGCGGACCAGCTAGCTAGACAAGCATCTGAAACGCTATTCACAGGGCCAGAACCTGCACATGGGATTAGCAAAAACCGATGCAGGACCCTGATGGACGAGTGGATAAAAAGAAGACACCAACAATATTGGGATCAAACTGTCGGGCAAATACACAGCAAAGTCATGGTAGGGCATCCAAACCGGACCCTGACGGCTGACCTTCTGAACCTGAACAGAACGAAGGCTCGTATAATAATAGGTCTGTTGACTGGACACTGCGGCCTAAGAAAACACCTAAACACCATGGGAGTACGCAGGGAAACCGTGGAGTGTAGGCTCTATGATGAAGAGGAGGAAACAGCCTCTCATATTATCTTCGACTGTGACGCCCTAAGTAGTAGGCGACACAGAACCTTTGGAGAGATCAGCCCGGAAACAGGCATGAATCCGAAGAACCTTATTAACAGGCTTCTTAACCTAATTAAAGGCACAAACCTGTTTGAATGAGGAACCACTGACGACAGAGTGATACAATAGACCCCAGCTGGTCGCAGTGTCAAGGGAAGCTAAGTGCCAACCCTGTCTCTGGCTCGTCAGCTTTCAACCAACCAACCAACTAGTCAGATGTAATTTCCTAGATTAAGTTTTTGGCCGAATTCATCCTCATGACAGATCGACTTTGGCAGAATTGCAAAGACTGAGAAGCAGTACTTCAGTACTTTAATTTTGTACTAAGTGTTATTTATACTTTAAAAATATTTTTACATTTAGAATACTTTGCAATCCTCACTTGAAGCTACTATTGGTAATTAAAAAGCATTAAACACTATCATCCATCATATTTTACCATTGTTTTGTTTTTGTACTCTTTACCGTACTACACAATCCATACCATACTGTATTCAGCACCCTACTGTATCATACCAAATCGTAATCATTCATTCACTCAATCCCATTTATTCACCTCCCACGTTCTTAGTCCTTACCGTATCCCACCATGCCTTATCAAATCGTGTTTATTCATCTACTCAATCCCATTCAATCACTCATTCTTTCATTCACTTAACACATTCATACACTAATTCGTCACAAACGGTACTACATCATACACCAAAATTTCATATCGATTGAACGACTGAAAGTAGCTTAGAATCCCTCACCAATTTATCCTCATTTCTCTTTCCTGCTCCATCATCAGACCCCGATCACCATCTATCTATAACCTATTCTCCACCAGATAAGAAAACATCTTGGCTGTAACAATCCCCATTTTATTCAATACTACAACAAATATAGAAATACTTACCGGAAAGTAATAAAAACAGCAAAAAACATATATTACTCAAACAGAATAGCACAAGGTGACAACAATCAGAAGGAAACATGGGCAATTATTAATGAGCTGAGAGGAAAAAACAAGGTTGATTCAGTGAAAACTGAGTTAAGCTCCGACGAACTTAATACATTCTATTCCTTGATAGCAGCTGAACTTGCTGAAAAATTACGACCAGAACGGATCCAATGGAATATCTGAAGCGACTTCCATTCAAGAAAACTTTTTTCATACCAACTGACATATATGAAATAAAAGAAATCTTCCGAGAAATACGGAAAAAAACTTCCTCTGGATGGGATGACATTTCTCTGAAAGTCCTTGAAAAATTGCCGGATATTGCTTTGAATGTCTTGGCAGAGGCTATTAATACATCGTTTTCCCGAGGATCCTTTCCATCATGTTTAAAAATCGCCATAATTATCCCAATACATAAAGGGGGAGACCATAACACTCCTGCAAACTTCGGACCGATTTCCTTGCTACCGATCCTCTCAAAAATAATAGAAAAACTAGTGAAAAAAAGAGTAACTTCTTTTCTTAAGAAATTCAATATACTGAGTTCACAACAGTTTGGATTTCAAGACTCAAAAAGTACCTAGGATGCCATCTTTGCATTCCTAGAAAACCTTTACCTCAAACTAAAGCGAAAGACAGTGCTGCGCAGTGTTCTCGATCTCTCCAAGGCTTTTGATTGTGTGAGTCACTGAAATACTGCTGCAGAAGCTTGAAGTTTATGGATTCAGAGGTTCGGCACTTTCTTGGTTCAAATCATACCTATCAGAACGTAGCCATAATGTCTTACTCAATAGGGTGGAATCCAAAAAATGTGAAATCAACTGTGGTGTCCCACAAGGCTCAGTACTAGGACCTGTCTTATTCCTGTTATATGTCAATGATTTGGCCAAAGTGGATATCCAGGGCCAATTCACTATTTTTGCGGATGACACCACAATCCTCTGGCAAAACAAAAGTATTACGGATCTGCATGACCAGATCAGTGTGGACCTTAACAAGGTAAAGAAGTGGTGTGATGCCAATCTCCTTTCGTTCAATATAAGCAAAACGAACATTGTCTCATTCAAATGTGATATCAATGAAATCCCATTGGAGAATGGAACAATTACAAATGTTTCAGAGAACAAGTTTTTAGGGTTGCATATTGATGAAAAATTAAGATTTGAAAGCCATATCAATAAATTGTGCAGCGGTTGGGCAGGCTGCTTTGCTGTACGAGTTGTCTCTAACGAGCTAGATATTGCCAATGCTAGAAAGGTCTACTACTCATTGATTGAGGCACACCTTAGATATGGTATTTCCTTTTGGGGGCTGTGTTCACAATATCTCTTTGATAGGGTCTTTATTTTGCAGCAAAGGGCGATCAGGTATTTATGCAAAGCCAATTATCGCGATTCGTGTCGTATAGTACTTTTGGAGCAGATAATTTTAACCCTGGCATGTCTTTTCATTCTAGAGACAGTATGTCTCATACACAAAAAGTATAAAGATAAAGCAAAATCTACCTCAACATATAAAACACGATTATCACTCCATGTCTCACTTCCAACGCCTATATCCTCCCTAACACAAAATTCACTAATATTTAAAAGCAGAAAATTATTCAATCATCTTCCTAGTACCATGAAAAAAATACAAAACGATATTCACTTCAGAAAAAAAGTAAAAAATCTCTTGGTTACAAAAGCCTATTATACGTTGGATGAATTCTACCAGGACTCACTTACCTGATCTCAAACTATATATATATATAAATAAATAACCCTTTATCATATTTGATCACTGGGAACTCTCTAATAGTTTTTTTGTTATATGCAAGGGGTAATTTTTATTCGGTAACAGAACGTTTTTATACATATATACATAAACTTATTTATTTATTTATTTGTAATGTTGAATTGACTCGGCCGTTGCTGTAATTTAAGTCCTTGTCTAGTATTAATGTTAAATCTTATAACTTATTTTTATTTTATCTTGTTTTAAATTACCTATTGTAGTTGTATCCTTAAGCTTTGTCAACGAGAATTGTATTCTTCCGATATTAAAGCATATTTTGATTTGATGATTTGATATTCATTAAGTCCATTCCAATGAGCCCAAACACGATACCTCTGCTCTAAGTTGGTGAGTAGTTGGCTATCCTGCAGATTCCAGATAATGCTGCAGCAAGAGGTCAAGGTTACATACCGTGTTCTTGCAATATCATTGAAGTAACAGGATACCAAATTTTGAATCGGTCAGACCTGTGGAAGTTGCTCACATCCTTTCATCAACTAGAAAAGAGCTGATGATCCTCAAACGGCTGAACAGATTTTTTTGATATATAGCTATGAACACTCTCGATCAAGTCACCATTCAAACAAAAAAAAACTAAATCTAAATCGGTTCAGCCGTTTGGAAGCTATGATGCCATAGACAAATACACACGTCAAACTTATAACAACCCTGCGTCGGAGGTTAAAAAGGACGAATGGTGAGTGTTTTCAGGGGCCGAAAATAGCGCTGAAAAATAAGACCTTTTGTACTTCTGGAAGCTTGTATCTCGGAAAGTATTTGAGAATGCCACGTTTTGACTTCGGATTTATGTTCCGAAGGCGAAAAAACAATAGTTTCACCAAACGGCATGTCTCAAATCGTGCGAGTCTATTTATTGGATATTTATTTCAACAACAAAATCTTAAATGCAGACAATAAGACCAAATCAACGTGGAATATTATCAATAATGAATTAGGAAGGAAAAGTAGATCATCTAACAAAACTATCAGCATATTAAAAACTGATCAAGAAATTACAGACTTCCCAGCAAAAAATTTTGGTCGGCATTATTCTGGCCCATAATATGTTGGCCAGATCAGGCCAGAACGGTAAGATTCCTGTAGCCTAAAGCGGGCCAGTGAAAATAGGAGACACCGGCCATCATCAGGGCCAATGCCTGTTTGACGGTGCCTTTCAAATGATGGACCTTTGAAGGCAAAACTGTGGCAATAATTGATGGCCCAGTAGAAATACTGGATGTTACCTACTCAGAGGGTTGGTACTAGTTCAGTGTGAATTATGTACAATATTTACTGACTGCCGATCTCTTTGAAATGTAATGGATGACAAAAAGTTTTCTAAAAAAAATCAATTTTCCTTTGAACAATCGAACCAAATGACTTTATGAGTTTCGCTAAACATATTTTGAGTTTATAGAAATATGATATTGCAAAAAACGTTATGAAGATAAGGCAAATCTAATAGTTTATACACACTTTAATGAAATACATAATACATAACATGAAATAAAATAAAACAACATAAAAACAATTTTTTGGTTTGAGAATATAAAAAATATTAAATAAAATGGTACTTGCAACAACGTAAAAAACAATTCTTTGGGGTAAAAAAAATTAAACAAGTAGCACATGAGTATCAAAGAGCAGGAGTACCATCCTCCCTTTCCTCTGCCGTTTTTGTCCTCCTTTTGTTCCTGCCTCCTTGTCGGTCCGGTGCGGTTCTCAGCCAGATTTTTACCACTCCCGCAACTTCTGCTTCTGTGGCATTTCTTGTGAGTGGATTTTTTCGAAGACAAACTGAAAAACAAATTAGTCAAGTGCGAGTGTAACTTTATTTTCTCGAAAACCACAAAACTTGAAATCATTTCAGTCTTCTAGTAAGATTCAAGTAAAGTTCTAATATTCCTATTTTTTCATAATTTTCAAGAAAATATTTTTCTTTTTAATTATTGAGAAATATGCACTGTAACAGATGGACAGACAGACAGAAGTGAGTAATTACATAAGGGTTTCCATTTCTCCATATCGAGATAACCATAGAACTACTCTGTGAAGAATACTAATGATTGCAACTCACCTAATATCATTTTTAGAACATTCTTTAGGCTCATGAATTCTTTTTTACCCCAATTTTCCATCGAATTCTTTCAATTCGCCCTCCTGATTTATTGGTAAAATCAAATTTTCAGGGGTCTCCACATGTTCACTGAAAGCATTTCGCTGAACTATTTGTAACATTGGGCATGCATTGGGCCAGAGATTCATTGTTTGCTGGGTTGAATGAAATAGCAGAATTGTTTGCTTACAATTTCTCAAATGCTGCCAAACTCGCAATTGAAAATAATTTTGGACAAAACATCTCACTGCCTTGTACATTATCAAGGAATCACAATATAATTCATCCCTTCCAAAATGATCCTATTACTGAATCGGAGGTGCTAAACACACTAAAAATATTAAAAAATAAAAAGTCTACCGGATTGGATGAGTTGTCAATAATAACAATAAAAAAAGTAATTGATGTAATTATTACCCCGCTGTCTTACCTATTTAATCAAGCTTTTCTGCAAGGATACTTTCCCGAAGAATTCAAAAAGGCATTAGTAATACCTTTTTTCAAAAAAGGAGATCATTCTTATGTCGATAATTATAGGCAAATCTCTTTGCTCTGTTCACTGGCAAAATTTTTTGAAAAGATAGTATCAAACAGGATTACTAACTATTTGGAGGTAAATAATATACTGTGCAAAGAACAACATGGATTCAGAAAGAGTAAATCAATAGAAACTGCAACATATCACTTACTGAATTTTATCTATAAAGAGCTAGATTCGAGTAATATTGTATTATCTTTATTTTTTGATTTAACGAAAGCGTTTGACACTGTGTCTCCCGAATTTTTAATTGCTAAACTATCCCAACTTAGTTTCCCCCGTAACGTGTTGAAATGGATTGAATCCTATCTCGAAGGACGCACCATGACAGTAAAATGTGAAAATTCCAGATCAAGTTACAATGACGTTAAGATTGGAGTGCCCCAGGGATCAGTGCTTGGCCCTCTGCTCTTTCTGCTGTATGTTAATGACTTGCCAGATTATCTGGAAGATTGCCACCTTACTATGTTTGCATATGATACAACTATCACAGTTACAGGGGGGAATATTGATGTACTGCTTAGTAAGGTAAAATGCATAATCGACGGTTTTAGCTCCTGGTGTCAGCGAAACAGACTAATTCTAAACTCCACTAAAACAGTAACTGTGAATTTCTATGATAGAAAAAAAAATGTTCCAGATGACCTACAGGTTATTGACGAAATCAGGAGTAGCAGTGAGGTAAAATTGTTAGGAACTTATTTGGATAAAAGCCTATCATGGGATCTGCAAATAAAAGATGTCTGCAACAAGCTAAACAAGGCTTTCTTTGCTTTAAGGCATATGAAATCATGCATGAACACAGCAGGTCTACTTGAAATCTACTTTGCAATGGCATATTCACATATGTCGCTCAATATCATAGCATGGGGTTGCAGTAGTGAAATAAACAGAGTATTCGTAGCACAGAAGGGCATTGTAAGATTAATTTTCAGCATGGAACACAGAGACAGCTGTAAACCAGTTTTCATTAAGGAAAAATTACTATCGGCTCCCTCCATATATATTCTTAAAAGTATAGGTTTTGCTAGATCAAACATCCAAGAAATAGAAACAACTGCAACGGCACACAGTTACAATACCCGTCATGGTGATCTTTTGCGTATTCCAAATCACAAGACAACAAAATATGAAAAATCCCCTTTATATAATGCAATAATTCTGTATAATAAATTACCTGAAGAGATCAAGCAAATTACCTCTGATAAAGTTTTTCATGGCAGAGTGAAGCAGCTGCTTCTGCAGAAATGCTACTATAGTTGTGATGAATTCCTGGATGATGATTTCCGATGAGCACGTATTTGTTTTTATTCTTTTTTGTCAATTTTTTTCTATTATTTATACGTATCTATGACGCTTTTTCCATGTTTTTAATTTGCAGTTTATATGCACGACTTTTATATATATATATGTATACACTTATATTGCTAAGTACGACCTTCATCTATCTATTTTATTCGTTTTTATCCTGTTATTATATTCTATATTTATAGCTAATTATTGACATACCATATGTACATATTGTACCGCGGTGGCAAATAAAGTATTATTATTATTATTATTTACCATCGTAAAAATAATTGATTAAAAAAATAATTTTTTTTTTCTATACTACCGTTATTTTTGGGGTTAAGGAGGCTTGTTTATTTAAAAAAAAAATGTATTTTACAAATCTGTGGATTCTCCCTAAACTGCATTTTTCCAAATGGTTATTGAAGTTATTGGCCATTACCTCATAAATGGTAATGTCTCTGAATTTGTTGCCCCCTTTTCTGAATGGTATCGATAGTTTGCCTCATGGTTTTAGGAATATTGTGTTATAGATTAATATTAAGATCAATAAATCTCTCATTATGCTGCTGTAGTAGCTTCATGTAAGTTTTAGTTGCCCGTTTACTTGTAATTTTCTCTCGTACATTCAGAATACATTGTTACCTTGTTCCTGAGGTTAAAGAGTTGGTGTTTTAGAGAATTAGAGTTTACTTTGTTTGTTTTTGAAAGCGTCAGAAAGGAAAACATATGCTAATGTAATTTGAAGTGTTTAGAATATGCAGAACAAATCTGGATGCCTTCAGCCCAAACACACGTAGACCGCATTGAGAAAGTACAAAAGAGGTTCTTAAGATACCTTTATGTCAGGAAAAATAACACATACCCATATATGGTCTCATATAGGTGCATGCTACATAGTTTCGATTTCAAGAGTTTGTTGGATAGAAGAAATAATTTTTGTATACCATCTTTTTAATTACACAAAATACAAAGACTGTGACCTAATCAAGTACATATACATAAACGTCCCTAAAATCAATTTAAGAATTTTAAATTATGATGTATTCAAAACAGATCCAGGCAGTATATCACCAATAAACAAAATGTTATTGATATGCAATCAATCACTCAAGCAAGCACACATAGATTCATTCGACACAAACCTGAAAGAACTACAAAAAATCTGACTGTGTTTGCTTTATTTAGCTTAGTTCAGGTATGTCTGTATAGTTGTTTGTTATTTTTGTTTTGCTATATTTGTTATTTTTTGTTTTGATATATAAATATATATATATATATATATATATATATATATATATATATACATAATATATATATATATATATATATAATTTCTTTCCCCACTACCATTACTTGTGATTACCAATTGGTGTTTGTAATGAGAACAATAAATAAATAAATCATACAAGTCATTCCACCTTTCATTCATTTGTAATTTCTGGTATAAGAAAGAATATTATGCTTGCATATTGCAGTTTAACACAACATATGATGGAAATAATTTAGATAGATCCCAACATGACTTAAGTCACTTATATGTTTTTCCCTAGAAACTTTTGAGATTTTTTAACATAATAAGTTGTAGAAATATTTACTTTCAAAATTATGTACATCACTACTTAGTGATGAAATAACTCAAAAAATCACCTTTTTATCACAAAAATGCAATATTTATTGATTTGGAATTTTATCTCTGAATGGCATTCTTTACTTTTGTTCCAAAGGTGGTTCTGAAATTGAAATCCGACTGTGACAAAATGAACGATGAGCAGGTTGCCAAAATGGCAGTACACTTATTGAACTGTCAATCCTACGTGGAGGGTCGGCAGATTTATCCTTGTTCAGATGAAATGACCATCAAGGATTGTACAATAAACATGGATTCCGATACCTGGACAAGCTATCACTTGATGAGCAACAGAGCCAGAGCTGTCTGTTACACGATAAGACAGAGTCAATTTCGGGGTTTAGCAGAGCACACTGTGAATCGGCTCATGGAGGCAGCACGCGACCAACTAAAAAATCTCAACCGAATCTCTGAAACACAATATGACTTGAGAAATATTGCTGAAAAAACATTTACTTCTCTCACAGAAGGTCATCAAAGTTTGTCGGAACAACAAAAAAATATCCAGAAAGCCCAATTCCACGGACAGTTAGTTATTGAAGATAATATCAAGAGATTGGCAGATGAGAAACGCTTGATAATGGAAACTCACAATAAACTGGTTGAGATGACTCGAAATATACAAGACAATCTGGAAAATTCCATGATACAGCTCGGCGATCAATCCAGTGAAAGCAAGTTGAATCATCAGCAGTTGATCGAGGATCTTCTAACAGTTCAAGCTAAAACAACAGAAATTTTTGAAAAAATAGGTGAGTCAATGGCTATAAAATATCTGTTAAACAACATTTCAAATCAAAAAGAATACATAACAAGTATTTTTATCTGTTTTCTGAATTAAAAGCAATGATTGCCTGGACATTTTGAAGTATCAACAGGAACCCAGATTTAGTGCTAAGCTATGTTCTTATATTTGGATTAATCTCAACTCTAACAACTTCTGAGGGTTAGTGAGACAACTAAGAAAGTGGTTAATAACACTTCAAGTTCTCCTGTCCCCAAAGCCTAAAATTAAAGAATTGGTCCGAATACCAATCAATATTAGAAAGATCTGACATTTCATTTTAAAATTTAACCATCTGAACTCTGTTGAAGAGATATGATGCCAGCTCTTTGTTTGCTACACCTCTGAATCCATAACAATACAGCTTCTGGAGTATGAAATCAAATGTTTTGAAAAAATAAACAAAACACTGCTCCCACAGTTTTCCCATCATTTAATTCATTTAACAGGTTGAAGATTACATCATTGGTACTTTCATCAGTTTGAAACCCAAATTGTGAGGAAGACAATATATTATGTTGTTTAATGAATGTCATCAGCTTTATCTTAACTAACTTCTCAATTATTTTCAAAAGAGTTTAAAGTAATGTAATGGGTCTAAATTTAATGGTTTACCGAGTTGACCAACTTTGTGGAGAGAGTTATAATTGCAGGATGGAAATTTGCCTGTCACTAGCACATGTAGTGCTTCATCTGGTAAATTTTATATTTTCACCGATATTTCATCATATTATTATGAAATTATGAATAGATATAGATAGATAGATAGATAGAATTTATTTAACTACGTTACATACATCTTATGTTTGTAGCAGGTCAAGGGTACAAGTGTTTAAATGATTATATGTAAAAGACAAAAAATTGGTTAAAAACAGATATTACAGAATAAAACTTAAGGTTAAAATGATAAACTATACAGTATTTATTAAATTTTAAAAATGGTTAAGGGTACAAGTGTTTAAAGTTTGATGACTCAAGGAGATGTGAGATGTTTGTTGATGCTGTAATGCGATCTGAAGTCATCGATGAGTAGAAGCAGTGTCTCAACAAGTATTTTTAAATGTTTTCTTGAAAGAATTCAAACTGAGCATTTTGAGTTCTTGTGGTAGGATATTATATAGAGAATAATCAAGGAATTCTTTTGGATAATTGAGAGATATCGATTAAGTCTGATCTGTTCACAGTTTCTTGTATTATGTTCGTGAATATGAGATTGTTTTTCCATGTAAGACTGTTTCTTGTGCATCTCTACTATAGCACAGTAGAGATATAGAGTTGGAGTGGCATGATTCCAAGTTTTGAAAAAATCTTGACAGTGATCCCTATGGCCAATATTTGCTAGTATTCTCAATGCCTTTTCTGCATCCTAAATATTTGAATGGCGTGACATGAATTCCCCCAAAGTTGTACACCGTAGCTCATATGAGAGTGAAAAAGCGCGAAGTATATAGTTTTTAGTGTATGCGTGTTAGTGATAGTTTGTAATTGTCGAAGAACAAATAGAGAACCGGAAAGTTTTCTCTTTAATAGAATAATGTGTGCAGACCAGTTGAGTCTACTATCTAGTGTAATTCCAAGCAATTTAACTTGATAACAAAGAACACAATATCTTCTGGAAATTCTGATCAACCCACAATAGATTATTATTTTCTAAGTAACACTTAAGCTCTTGAGAAATTGTTTTTTGTTTTCACCTTCAATTTCAAGTTATATTATTACATTTCAGACGAGTCATCTTCTCTCTTATTCAGCCAAAATGAAGAGTTCAAAAAGCAGTATCAGTCCACCTTGAAGAGTTTACAAGATATGAACCAAACCGTACACAATCTAGTGGCTCTAGTTGGAGGAACCTGGCAGACTTTGGAAGAGAGACTAGCTTGGATATCCTCAGCTCTAGGTGCAGCAGATCTTTCCATAGAACGCATTTACCTTGTATTATGGCATTCTGCTTTTATGCTTCTGGCTATGGTGACTTGTGCCTTCTTGGCAGTGAGAGCAAGCACTAGATTGGTTGTTGCTACCTTGCCTCCACTAAACTTGGCCGTTGCTCTCTATGGAGAGCATAAACATTTAGACTTCATGACACTTCTGACTGCCATCGTTACTTTTGTTGTTGGTAAGTTTTTCGTCAATCATTGGGCGTTCTCGATTCTATACAGGGTGTTCCAAATTAAGTCGGCACCATTGCCAACTCCGTTATTATTGATGCTACGATTTCGGTTAAATGGGCAAACTGGTAGCATTTTTAGTGGCCTTCTCGATGCCGAAAAAAAAAAAAAAATTGACAGTCACGTCATAATATTTCATAAAATGATATTTTTTTCAATGGAACACTCTATATTTTTTCATCCATTTCGATTCGTAATAACATTCTCAACAACAAAGCTCATATCACTTTTCTTCCTAAAGTGGAAAATGAGCGACTTATGTGGAAATATTTATTTCTTTCACTAGTACAAAAAATTTCTTTGTTTTGGCGAATAAAACCTCATGATTGTCCAAACACCCATTTTTTGTACTTATACGAATGACAATATTTTGTTACTAATAGCAAAATAAGACAGTAAAAAGAAAAAATTGCGCTGGGATGTGAACTTGTGAAACCCGTGTTCATCATGTCGCACCACTCAATTGACACCACTAAGCTATTTGGTATTAATGTACAAAACTATAATTTCCATCTTAAAGCCAGCCGCATTTATTTTGTGAATCAAAATATGTCTGCTGTAATGATAACTTTGAAGCCGTTTTTGTACAGAACAGAAAATACTGGAGTGTCATATGAATGTGGTTGAAAAAAATGTGTTTGATTCGATAAAACATAATTATTATCAAGTTGCCTTGAAACTTTGTTGAAATTCTATTTGTCAAATATTCTCAAGTATGTCATGACAATATTTTTCGAAATGCCGTTTTCCCATCAAGAAAAATGTGATATGTTAGAATCCTACTTGGTTTGCCAGAAAAATAGCGTAAGAGCACTCCAACACTACAGCAATTCGTTCCCCGATCGTGAATTACCTAATCGGCGTTTTTTTGCTGTGCTTCATCGTCGATTCAGGAACAATGAAAAAGTTTTTGAGAAGAGGAGAACTAAAAAACGTTTTGTAATATCTGAAGATACAGAAATTGACGTTTTATCCTACTTTGAGGTATATCCAAATAATTCCATCAGAGATTTATCTAGAGAAATAGCTGTTCCACTGTCTGGTATTCAACGAATTCTGAAGAAACATAAGATTTCTCCTTATAAGTTAAGACCAGTGCAACACTAGAACCTGGTGATCCTGAGAGACGATTGGGGTTTTGTTGGTGGTTTATGAATAAATGCAGACAAGATCCAAACTTCAATAGAAATATTATATGGAGCGATGAGACTAATTTTTCAAATCGTGGGGTGTATAATAGAAAGAATTTTCATTATTGGAGTAGACATAATCCATTTCTAGTCCATCCCCACAATCCAAAGACGATTTAGTATTAATGTTTGGTGTGGTCTATTTAGAGGCAGAATTATCGGTCCATTTTTCTACCATGGTTCTTTGAACGGACCCCGTTACATTAATTTATTAACAAGAATGTTGGAAGAGTTTTTCGATGATCTTGATCTGGAGGCTCCTCAGATCTATTTTCAGCAGGATGGAGCACCACCACATAATGTCAGTGGCGTAAAACGACTGCTGCGAGGCTATTTTGGAAACAGATGGATTGCTACAAATGGTCCTGTTAAGTGGCCCCTCGTTCACCAGACATGACACCTCTAGATTTTTATTTTTGGGGATTTCTGAAAAATGAGGTGTACAAAATAAAACATAATAATGTAGATGAAATGAAAAATTATATTGAAACTATAATTAATAGAATTGATGGCCAAACTGTGTTGAATGCACATGTAGTGTCAATAGAAGGGCCCAAATATGTGTTCAACAAGAAGGCGGTGTTTTTGAACATTTACTCGATATTTTATAGCGCTTTATCAAACCCGTTTGTTATAAATGTTTCCTATTAATACAACTGTCTTATTTTCACCTTTACGAAAAAAAGTCAAATGAGCTTTGTTGTTGAGAATGTTATTACGAATCGAAATGCATGAAAAAATATCATTTTACGAAATATTATGACAACGCGACTGTCAATTTTTGTTTTGTTTTCGGCATCGAGAAGGCCACTAAAAATACTACCAGTTTGCCCAGTTAACCGAAATCGTAGCATCAATAATAACGGAGTTGGCAATGGTGCCGACTTAATTTGGAACACCCTGTATATTAGGATATTCATATTTAAGATATTGAGTAATTGTGGGTAGTTTTATTCATCCCTATTGAATTCCATGTGATAGGCATAATGTCTTGAAAATTTATTTTGACAATCCTCCAAAAGATCAGAGTCAACTTTGTAGCATGGCGACCATAATATAGAATTGGATTCTAAAATAGACCTCACTTAGGCACAATATGAAATCTTTAGAGAGTTCTTTAGCAGAACGAAAGGAAAAACCTAACATTTCTCAAGCACGAGAAGATGTTTCAATTATATGATGCTTGAATGTCATTTTAGAGTCAAATGTTACCCCCCAGATCCTTGAATACATTGGACACTGATAAGTTTGTATTATTAACCTTGTAGATGTATTCAGTAGTGTCATAATTAAGTGAAAATAGTATTTTGTGACATTTGTGTAACTTCAATTTCATTAAATTAATATTACACCATTTGCAAAAATTATTTAGGTCCAACTGCAGACTTTTGGCATCAGAAAAGCATTCAACGGATCTAAACATTTTCAAGTCATCAGCAAACATTAAGAAAGAGGTCATTTACAAAAAGATAGAATAACAGAGGTCTCATATGAGATCCCTGCGGCACACCTGAGGGCACTTCAATTGGTTGCATGATTGAGCTCCCATATTTCACATTTGCGCATAACAGATCTGACCCAAGCAATTGAAACCAACGGATTTATTGAACATATACGAAAATTTGTGGTTTCTTTTATATTGGTTTTAGTAAAAATTAAGCTATTTTCAAAAGCCAAAATAGTAACATCCAAAATTAATTCCAAAAGGGCTATCAGACATCTTTAACTCTTGTTCTCAAACCATAACTTTCGGCATATGTTCTTCTTATCCTTTATAACAATGTTTGAAAACATTGTTGTATGCACTTATACTTGAAAATCTTCAGGTTCACACAGTTGACATATTTAGTCTACATAACATTCAACAATGCAGAAAGTTCGGAAAATTACTAGAAAGTTTAATAAAATCACATGCTATAAACATAAGAAGAATAAATTTTTAGGACTATATATTGATAACAGATAAAAAAATTAATCACATTAACAGATTATGCAAAAAACTGTCATCAAGTTGCTATGCCATAAGAGCTGTTTCCAAGACTCTCGACATTCAGTCAGCGAAAAATACATACTTTGCACTGTGTGAGTCTCACTTGCGTTATGGAATATGTTTCTGGGGTGCAAGCTCCGAGTATTTAACAAATGCTGTATTTAAAATACAAAAAAGGGCTCTTAGACTTGTATCTCTAGCAGGAGTGCGAGATTCGTGTAGACCGCTTTTTATATCACAAGGAATTTTCCCATTAGCCTGCCTTTTCATTCTGGAAACTGTCAGCTTGCTGCACAAAAAACACAAGGATACCATTATGTCAGAGTCCAACCACGTGACTCGCCTTTCGCATAATATCACTCTTCCTATCCTCTTGACAACACAAATCAAAAACTCTTTTAATTACAATGGGAAGAAGCTGTTCAATCACCTTCCTCTTTCCATCAGAAAAATAAATGGAAAAGAAAAGTTTCGTAAAGAGGTGAAAGTGCTACTGCTTCGGAAGGCCTATTACAATTTAAACGAATTTCTCACTGACAGCTTCACAGCTTATTCATAAATTTTCTTTGAATTTTTAGTGTATTTCATTGCATTATATTATATTTATTGCCTTTAAAATCTATTTTGTGGTTCTGCTTTGCAGATTTTATATGTATATATGTTATTTTATACTATGATTTAAATGTAGCCTCTTTCGACTGGAAATAAATAATTTCTTGCTTATATATAAAATGCATGTATTGTTTTTGAATTTTAATTTGTTGTTTTTAAATTTTATAATATGATGAGTTAGTATTACCTTGTTTGTTTGTATGTATCTTATGCTATGTCTTAGTTTTAGGTAAGCTTTGTCGACAGAATTAATGTTCTATGACAATAAAGCTTTCTGATTCTGACTACTGGCTCGTTCACATCTTAGCCTGTACCTTTAAGGTAGTTCCGCCACGAGACAGTTGAATTAGGAAATTATTTTCGACGGAATCAAAAAATTTCAAAGGACTTTTCGATTTGAAACGCGAAAAAAATTTTTTTTGAAGGGGGGCACTTGCCCCCCCAATCGATTCTAGAAAATTTCTTTGTTATAGAAAGTCGGCGACTCAAAAAATTGATGTCCCCAAAAGCGCAGCAAAAAAAACATTTCAGACCCGAGCCCCCCCTCCCCTCCTCACTAGAAATCATACGTCATGGGAAAAAATTATCATTTTTCGATAAAACTTCAATGGACTTTTTTGTAGTACTCTTTTTGAACTTTTTTTTTTGGGGGGGAAGGGGGGTATCGTTAAAATCGATGGGGTCAACTAGGAGAAGGAGTTTTTATTTCGCGTTTAGACCCTCAAATGGTCCCCCGTCCTTCTTCAAAAAGTCCCCTGGCACAATCTGCATTTCTCTACGACCCCCCCCTTTAGGCTGTTCGCTTCCCCGTGGACTATTTTGAATAACGAGAGTAGTTTTGATTATATCTGTCAAACTAGATGGTCAACACTTTGTTTTTTTTTTCACAATATCTGTGATATCCTGCTCTAGCTCCTTCTCGTTTTTCATAAACTTCTTAATTTTAGTACTAACGGTAGAATTAATAATGTGCTGTTTGCCTATGCCATGGTCCATATGTTACGTGTTAATTGAGTCAACTTCAATTATATATATTATATATATATCTCGGGTTCGGGATGGTAAAACTTGTTAAAAGTTTTTAGAGGTGTTGTTCACATGTTAAACAATACGTATGCCAAATTTTAATAATTTCCTAATTCAACTGTCTCGTGGCGGTACTACCTTAAACTTTGAATTTAATTATAACCTGATTGAGACTTTATCTGCAGATATATCACTGGGACTTTTCTTCATTTTCAGGACAATTTATAATCCTTTGGGCACTGACTGTAAAAGCTAGAGCGAAGGGAGCGATAGCTTGGAAAAAAGACAGTACATCGCCCATGATCTCAAAAACCATCCCCACAACAGAAGAAAACTTTAATAGTTCACCAAATGATAGGGTGACATCTTCCCTTTTTGACGAAAAGGAAAATGATGGCTACAGACCTGTTCCCTTACGCTCCGAGGAAGATGACGTCCACGATAATTCTGATTTCAAAGACTTCGATTTAACTCCTCCTGTATCGCGAAACGGATACTATCACCTTGCTTCGTCTAGGTCTAGGAGTCGAACTCCACTTTTATTGAATACTAGTTTGAGGACTCATTGTAGGGCTACAACAAGAGTTGGTACGCCTTGCAAGTTGCTTTCTCAACCGGGTCGGGATTTTTGCTACAGGCATCAAACGGGTGAATCTGTGATGGGATAGTAATTTAGTAATTATGTTTAAGTTAAGTTGCATGTTGATGAATACTTTAAGAAAAAATGTATATAGTTCTTTTTTCTTAGGGTGGATATTTATTTATATATGTATATATATTATGATTCGGATAGGTTTCCGAGGTCATGACCTGAATATGCAAAGTTCGGGTGGAGCCATTTTCAAGAAAGCTGATAAAATTATCAATGAAGTTAAGGAAAGGAAGTGATATTCACTGAGATCCCAATCTGCCTTCTCAGATGTATTCACTTAGGATTTTGTGACTTGACGCCAGGGTCTCAGTTTGCCTACTCCCCAGGTCTCGACACTAGTTCTCTCCAAGGTCTCAATCTGCCTACTTCATCAAGAGAACAGTTTTTTGTCAAATTCGTCCAAATTTGGGAACCCCTGTCTGCCTAACCTTACTTAGGCCGTAAGAAAACACTGGCAATTGTCTGATGCACTAAACATTTAAATATGTGGAATTTTGGATGGATTGTTTGAGAAATTTAAAAATAGAGTCAGAATAATTATTCAATAGCGTAAATTTTTCACTATCAAAAACAAAAAATCTCGTTATATTCAATTCTCGGCAATCAATTAAACTTAAAACACAACCTTAAACAATAATTATAACAAAACAAAAACAATGGAAAATGCAAATTAAACAAATTAAAATCTGTCTTCAAAGAATTCTTCTACAGAGTAATAAGCTTTAGATAAAAAACATTTTTGGCTTCTATTTTAAAAGTCTTAAAATTATTAGTGTTTTTAATTGTACTTGGTAGGTAGTTGGTTAAAAAAAATTTTTGTATTATAAATAAATGATTTTTTTATTAGACTTGTAGATGGAATTGGTAGTGGAATGTTATGACCCTGCCTAGTGTCATGAATAATATTATTTGCATTTCTATACTTTTTTAACACAATACACACACTTTCTAACATAAATATATATATAGAAGGAAGGGTTAATATATTTTGATTCAGACATAGCGACCGGGACTGTCGCGAACAGGAGGATTTTAGATATCTGATATATGGAAATGAAAATCAAAACAAACATCAATGAAACACGAAAGACCAATGTGGAATAAATGTAATAAATCCCTCGACCAAAATCAAATAATTTTGAAGACCAATCATCCAAATCAAATTAGACAACTTCACATAAAAAAACTTTCAATTAATATTTTTTTCTATGCTATTTTATGGAATTTTTATATTGCTCTAGGACTACCTCACGCGTCAGGTGAAAATTTGCCGAACTGTAAGCAATCAATATTTATTTTATATATACGTAACTTTTGTTTCAAAATGTTCAATAAATATTTTAAATTTTTTTTTTTTTTAATTAACCAGTTAATACGAAATGAGTTCTAATTACTGTTGTTAGAGTACTTGGAAACATATAACCTTTTCCCTTTATTATGAAATCCCAAAGACTATTTACTTTGATATGATTTCATTGATAATAATAATAAACACTCCTCACAATGGGGGTTATATATTATATTTTAAACTTTATAAGTAAATGCATAAGAATACAAAAATTTTCAACAAAAGTGATACCAAATACATTACTGAAATCAAGTATGAAAATTCATCGTTAAAACTAAAACTGCTACCGTAGCCTTCAAAATATTACTAAAAAAAATTATAAGGTTTCACCAATTCTGAAAATAATAACACTGGAATTCTAAACGAAAAACATTGGTTTTCCCTTTCGAATGACATCCTGTATTGGGAATCTGGCGAATTCCCTTTGCAAGTTATCCAAATCCAGGCGAGTGTTTTCGATGTGAACCTTTGCTCTGGTGCCAAATCAATGTTTCATTACTTGTTTTTTTTTTTCGTGATCAAAAATTTTTTTTTGTAATGTATCATTCCAAAGGAGGGAGGGAATATTGTGAAACCTGTACTTCACCTTTTTTATCAATGTTTCATTACTTGTTTTTTTTCGTGATCACTGGATAGTTGATTATGCTTTTGTCAAACTAGAGTGAAAAAAAAAATGTTTTCATTAATGTATTATTCCAAAGGAGTATTGTGCCACCTCTTCATAACTGTATCATTCCAAAGGGGTATTGTAACACCTGTACTTTCTTTTTTATCAATGTTTATCTACTATTTACAAAATACATTGTAGTAGAGATTGAATCACAAAGAAATACATAAATTTTTCTCCAAATGTCATAAACCCATAACATTTATGACTAAAGAGTTAATGTTGAAATTTGCGTTTTCTGTACCATAAAATTCATTACCACCGTTGCATATTCTACTTTTACTTCTCTGAAGTAAATGTGAAGTTAAATATCTTCCACACCACAGATAAGTTTTACTCCCAATAACAATATACTTTGAAACTTGATGTCATACTCATATTCATCCTGAGAAAAAAATTTATATAATGACCAACTTGTGAACAGTTAACTGCTTAGCAAATTTGATTAGAATTGATAACTTGAAAGCAGGACTGTCGCGAACTAAAGGATTTTAGATATTTGATATATGGAAATGAAAATCAAAACAAACATCAATGAAACACGAAAGACTAATGTGGAATACAAATGTAAAAAATCCCTTGACCAAAATCAAATAATAAGACCAATCATGCCAAACAAATTCGACAACTTCACATAAAAAAACTTTCAATTAATATTTTTTTCTATGCTATTTTATCGAATTTTTATATAGCTCTAGGACTACCTCTCGCGTCAAATGAAAAATTGCCGAACTGTAAGCAATCAATATTTATTTTATATATACGTAACTTTTGTTTCAAAATGTTCAATAAATATTTTTGAAAACTTGTTTTTTTTTAATTAACCAGTTATCACGAAATGAGTTCCAATTACTGTTGATAGAGTACTTTGAAACATAACCTTTCCCCTTTATTATGAAATCCCAAAGACTATTTACTTTGATAATAATAAACACTACTCACAATGGGGGTTATATATTATATTTTAAACTTTATAAGTAAATGCATAATACAAAAATTTTCAATAAAAGTGATACCAAATACATTATTGAAATCAAGTATGAAAATTCATTGTTGAAACTAAAACTACTATCATAGCCTTCAAAATATTACTAAAAAAAATTATAAGGTTTCATCAATTCTGAAAATAATAACACTGGAATTCTAAACGAAAAACATTGGTTTTCCCTTTCGAATGACATCCTGTATAGGGAATCTGGCGAATTCCCTTGGCAAGTTATCCAAATCCAGGCGAGTATTTTCGATGTAAACCTTTGCTCTGGCTGCGGCCAAATGGGCATAGTAAGTTGGAGCCGGATAACTCACAGACCTATTACAACGAGTAAACATATGACACAAGTAATATGCCAAATGTTCGATCTCCTCATTAGACATATCGTTGTCGTCCCAAAGTGTGCAGTATTTGGTTGGTTTGGCCACTCCTTGAATACTCGCATGTGACACCAAATAGAAATCTTGCATAAACGGATGTGTTATCGTGGTATCAACGCATGTACCTAAAAAAAATGAATATTGGAGATGAAGACTGGCTAGACACTGTGGTGTCACACAATCAAAAATTGTACAAGTAACCCACAACCCTATGAACAAAACTGACATGCTGGATAAGTTAGGAATTTATGAAATTATCTGTCAGACAAAATGTTGACAATCAAACCAGTCTACGACGTTAGAAAATTTGATTGCATGGAGAGTTATCCACAAAAACCATAATAAAAGTTGACTTGATGAGGATAAAGGGCCGATATATTCCACCTTGTTTACTTTAATCCCCATAGAACCTTCATGATCCCATTAGCGATTTGTGGAACAGTAATTAGTATAAAATAAGCCAATTAGAAATACCAGGTATATATTGCAATCACATGTAAAAATATTGTATTTTTCATTGTTTGAAAAAGTTGCTTTTATGTCCAGAGCATAATAGAATTTTATGCGCTCTGTGGCAGACTTTGTAGAGTATGCTGCTAATCACTCAGGGAACCCAGTAAAATCATCCCGCTAACTCCATTCACGTGGCATACTTTTACTACATTATTTATTTATTTGTTCATGTTAATCCTTCTTTGTTCAAAAGTATGTAATTTCAAAAACTACAATATATCATCATGATGATATTCCCCCAATGTAATAGGGCTCAGATTATTCAATTTGCTCCCCCTCAAACTGAAAAACTCTAGTACTATCTACAGCTTCTTAATTACACTTAAGTCCTTCCTTCTAGAAAAAAATTATTAACCCCTTCAACAAATGATTGAATAATCAAATGAAATTTCAATGAATGTGTTGCTCTTAGTGGGCTGTCTACTTATTTTAAGTTTTATTTTTAAGCTTTTTATGACTAATCCTATACAATGTACCTATTGATTGTCTTACAGGATAATAAAATTATTATTATTATTATTCGCCATAAATCAATCTTATTTTGTAAGATGCACAATGTAAAAACTTTTTCTGAACTTCTTCAATATAACTCGTTTGGTAAGTATAACTAGAGAGAGTTTGTCACGAAGAAATAAATAAATTCTTATGGACAAAGCTCTCAAATAAATCAAAAAGTATAGATAAACACGTCTCAAATGAAAACATTTACATAATTGTAAAGATATGAGCATGATGTTGATATTGGAGATGTTAACTGATAAAATCAAAAATAAAAACGTCAAAAGTTAAAATGTGCGAGAATAAAATTATTCCAAGCTATAATAAGGTCAATCACAAAGTATCACATGTACATCCTTTTTGAAATGATCAGTGTTGTTAATATCTCTTATATAATCAGGTATATTATTGAACATCTTGCAACCATTGTAAATAAATGAACCTTCACTAAGACTGTCTTTTTGAAATAAGTTCGGAGTATTGAATGTATCGAGTAAATTTATTTCTTACCTGCAGGTACGTTGTTGTTTCTATCATCAGAATCTCTCGGGTTTGTAGGGAACAGACGGGTATGATGCCGTTTTTGAACGACCAGAAAAGTTATTTTCGGTTGGTAGTCACCATTGGCCTGTATTTTTTTGCAGGCTGATCTGATAGCTCTAATCTCCGCTTGTCTTACTTGATCAAACTGACCCTCTGAAACACCATCTCTGAAAAACACGATCCTCTCAGGTTTCATTCCTTTGTTCATTTCGAAAAAATATTTAAGCTGCTCCAAAGTAATGGCTTCGAGATCCTCGATTATTTCGACTCTGGGTGGCTGCAGTCGCCAACAAATGTTGTATTTGAACGCTTTGGGATCATGGATGCTGTTACCGCTGCTACGCTCGGAATATCTCTAGAGTCTGGACTCGGATGTGTTACGTCGGCCCCCATGATCATGCACGGTCTGTTCATAATTGGTGGACGAGTGGTCAAAAAATGATTGGTACCATTCAATTTTGCGTTCACTTTCAACAAAATATTCGTGATAGTCTGTGGATTCAATTTACCCAAAGTCCTCATCTTGATACACTGGGTTAGGCACCCTGTGTTGATTTCAGCAGCAGTTTTGACGAAGGAGTATTGGGGGCCGCTGTTTGGCACAACTACAAAAATTACATCGTACTGTTTACTTAGTTGTTTTTGGAAATAACTTCTGATGCTGTCCGCTAAATTTCCCATAGATGCAAAGGGTTGCTCAGCCCGTGTTGTGATCTGCATACCACACGACTCACTTGTTCTGAAAATCTGGAACATATTTGCTTCCATAAGTCATTTCTTTAAACTGGGATAAGAAGTCTTTACAAGATGAAAAATTAAGTCACCCTAATTCATATAAAAACATTTGCATCAATTCATTGTCGAATAATAACTACATTCAGTGGGAAAAGTCCAATTTTGGAATTATTTGCTCTTTGATTTCTACAAAAATATGAAACAGAAACAACATTCTGTAGAGTCAATTTTTAATACACATAATATTCTAAAAATAACAAGGATTTATTTTGAAGCTCAGTTGCATCAATAAAACGAATGTAGGCTAACCTTAAAATATAGATTTAGACAATTGTGGAATTTATCCTAGATCTTTTATGATGTACAAAACCTTCATATATATTTTGGTTTATCTATAAGTTTCGTCAGTGTAAGCCAAGAAGTGCCAAATCAAGAGTGATGCAAGTAGTTGGTAAATTTTGGTTTCAAACAAGGGCTAAATTGCAGTTCAAGAATGATAATGGAATCCGATTGTTTATTAATGTTAGGTTGGTCAAATAAGGGTATCTTGGAGAAATCATATGGCATTTTATTGTAAAATAAGAACTGTACTCGATGGAGGTGTACCACATGTTTTCTGGATGACCAGATTTGACTGCGCAAAAACTCTTATTTATATGAGCGCACCAAAGCGAGTCTCAATACACGGTGAGATGTCCGAGTCTCAAGTCATGTCATGTGGAGTACCCCAAGGCTCGGTGCTGGACCCACTCATATATAAATGATTTAGCCTCAATTAAAGTCGAAGGAAAATTAACTCTATTTGCTGATGACACCACAATAGTATGGCATGGTAAGAACATTACAGAACTGAATGGTGTGGTGATGCGAATAAAGTATCTCTTAATTTCTCAAAGACATTAATTGTCACAATCCATTCATCTTAACCTTCAAATGCACGCTCAGTGAAGTATTTGTAGAATAGCTACTGAATCAGCAACCAAATTTCTTGGACTATATGTGGATGAGAATCTCTCCTTAGCTACTCATATTTCGTCCTTATGCAAAAAATAATAGTTTAAAAACTAAAGAACACGCTTTAATAGAAAACTAAACTAAAAAGTAGAAAATAATTTTAAATGAGTTTGAAATAAGAATACAGTGATTAACAACAAATGTATTTCAATATATAAAAAAGCGTGGGGTGCTTTTTAAGATATTCTCATAATGATTCTACTTTTACCAATATCTGTCCATGAAATATTAACAATTGACATCAAGCACCCCACGCTTTTTTACGATGAAATAAATTTGTTGTTAATCACTGTATTCTTATTTCAAACTCATTTAAAATAATTTTCTACTTTTTAGTTTAGTTTTCTATTAAAGCGTGTTCTTTAGTTTTAAAACTATTATTTATTACATTTATATTTTTTTATGAACGAACAGGAGTCAAAAACTTTAATAATTTTATATATGCTTCATTGGGATATTATAAAATTGAATTGTATGATTTAAATTGATTAATTCCTTTTTTAATCTTTCAAGATTGTTTTTTTTTACTGAAATATAATCAGTTTTATTTTTGTTTGTTGTAGGTTGTGTATTTATACATGTGATATACATTTTGTGGTCGCTGAGTGAAGTATTGGTGATAAAGACATTTATGTCTTTTTGAATTGATCAATTAGAGTTGAACTATTATTTATTTCTCTTGTTGGAATTATCTTATTGGCCAATATTAAACGATTGGAATTATAGATATCAATCAATTTTTGGTTTCCTTATTATCAAAAAATATTATATTCATATCTCCAAAAAAAAAAAAAAATAACTTGGAAGGGAAAAGGAAAAAGGAAGCGGGCAGAGTCAATGGAACAACACAAAAAAACAGAAAATAATTAATAGTTTAAAAAAACTAAAAAACACGCCTTTATAGAAAACCAGACTAAAAAAATAGAAAAAAAAAAGTATTTTATTTAAAAAAAAGCGTGGGGTGCATTGTATTGCCTCGGCCAACAATTACCTGTGATCCGAGACATTTTTTACTTTACTGCCCTAGGTGTGTAATGTACTATATAATTATTGATACCATGCACCCCACGCTTTTTTTTAAATAAAATATTTGTTTTTCTTATTTTCTATTTTTTTAGTCTGGTTTTCTATAAAAGCGTGTTTTTTAGTTTTTTTAAACTATTATTTATTTTCGACTTTTTAGTTAATAGTTTTCTATTAAAACTCGCGGCCATTTTGGAGCCGCCATCTTGAATCCTTCAATTTTGACAAAATAATCATAATCTCTGACCCCAAAAACCCCCACATGCCAATTTTGAATAGAATCAGACCATAATGACAAAACTCGGCCGCCATTTTAAAGCAGCCATCTTGAATTTTTCAATTTTTACAAAAGAATCATAATATTCCGACCCCAAAAACCCCCACATACCAATTTTCAATAGAATCAGACCATAATACAAAACTCGTCCCCATTTTGGAGCCGCCATCTTGAATCCTTCAAGTTTGTCAAAAAAATCATAATCTCCGACCCCAAAAACCTCCACATACCAATTTTGAATAGAATCAGACCATAATCACAAAACTCGGCCGCCATCTTGAATTTTTCAATTTTGACAAAAGAATCATAATCTCCGACCACGAAAACCCTCAGATACCAATTTTGAAGCGAATCGGACCATAATCACAAAACTCGTACGCCATATTGGAGCCGCCATTTTGTTTTTTTTTTCACACAAAAATTTCTTAATGCATTGTCACCGGAATTATGTACACCTGCCAAATTTCAAATCATTCGGACGCCTGGAAGTGGGTCAAAATCGCGCCCAAAGGAGTCTTTTACAAACAAACGTACAAGTGAAGCTAATATAAGGCGTGTAAAAAGAAATTCTATGGGGACGAGAGTTTTCAGGAAACAAAATTTAGAGAATATAGAAATTTGGACAGGACGTCCGTCGGGTCAGCTAGTATTGCATATAGAAGAATGTTGAAAAAGAAACATTCTCAATTGATATTTCTCTACAATGGAATTCATGACTTGACTGAAAGTACTATTAGCACAACTGAACTTCCAATTTCCTTGTATTCAACTCTAGGTATGAACTGTGTTTCTACTCACCAAAACCCAAAACAAAATTTTGGCCAATCTGTATATTGCTGAACAGAGAATGAAAATTCCTTTAAAATTTTGGAGGGGGTGCTCATAATTCAGAGGGGGGTAATATTTTGTTTCAGGTTTTTTTAAACCATTACATAATGACACTAAAAATGAATTTACTCCATACCCATGGACGGCACTGTTTACTAAGCAATCAGCAATATTTTTGTCTGTAGCTGTATATATTTACCATATTCACTTACTACACCCTTTACACTGTATGACAAATATTTGTGATTTATCGTCAAATAATAATAATGATTATTCCTTACCATATCCGCAAGTTTGTTGAGATCATCTGGTCTAGGACCTCTTCTGTCTGCAAAGGCAATAGTCCATTTATTAATTGTCATGCCCTGAATAAACTTTTCACCCCTCCAAACTCCTTTTGTCGGAGTTATTACCCTATTGTTGTTATAAGACAAATCGGGTGGTTGCAAAATTCTAGCGTCCAGTTTTTCAAATTCATTTGCAATGGAAAATCCAAACTCTCTGACAGTGTGACTCTGATTGTGCTTGGCTTGGTTGAGGGCCGTCATGATTTTATCTTTCCTAATGTTGGTGCTAGTAGCAGAATATTTAATCATGGTGCTGGTCTGATTTTCTGTCATTTTTCTATTTGTCACCTGATCTTTCTCTATATTGCACAATTCCAAAGGTAGTAATATTCGATTGGGGCGATTTCGATCACCCACCCAAAGCGTTGGTAAATTAGGATATCTGAGTCGGTATCTCTTCTCATTCGCAAAATAATTCTCTATTGTTGTCTGTTGACCACTGTCCAAGCTGAATACTTTTTCTCTTGCCGATTGGTCAATACCATTTACTCTATATGTCCTCTTAGAGGCAGGATTTCCAGGGATTTCATAAACAACTCTCAGAGTTTTGATATATTTTTCGAAAGTTTCACGTTGTCTGTGATCCAAAGAATTCGCCAGATTATCTCTAGTGAAACGTTGAAAATATGAGTCCAAAAGCTCTACCAAAGCATCAGCAACATTGATACATTTAGGAAAAGCTTTATGAGCTACATCAACATTAAGGAATGGCTTCCATCCTCTTATAGCCGATTGATAAAATCCACTGTACATCTCCATGCCTTCTCCCAAATCTATGATTCTCTCAGGCTTGACGAAAAAACTTCTCCCAACTGAAATCAAATTAACAGCTGGGGCACTGCGTAGAACTATATCTACAACTTGTAGAGCCTCCCTGGGCGTATCTCTAGATAGCTCATAATTTTGCAGGGGCCTCAAATCAACTTCATTGGCAAACTTAATTTCAACTTTGTATTTTTTTTCACGCCCATCGGATTCTTGAAGGACAATCTCATCAGAGATGAAATCCCCGAAAGGTAGTCGATTTGTGCTATACAAGTTTTTTCTGCCATCAAAGGCAGGATATCGCTTGGGAAAATGTTTCTGCCTGAAGAGATCGACGACAATTCTCAAAAATTTTTTAGGGGTGTCTGGCACAAGATTTACATCGTAATGAATGGCACTTTGCAAATTTCCCAATTTCAGTTGAAGATGGTTAGTTTCAACTGTTATTTTGCGACCACTCACACCAGGTTTGTGCTTAACAAACTGCATGGGTGGCAAGTCACCCACTTGCAATTTTGCCACCTGTTGAGTAGGTGGAGAAACTGTAAGAAATAATAAAAATCATTCATTTAGTCAATATCTTTTTTTTAAGTCATTACAATGCGAGGGAGATAATAACTATAATGACAATGACTTTAAATCAGAAGTGAATAATAAAACATACTAAATAATCACAGATGAACATTAAAATGAAATAAGTAAAATAAGATGTATCAAAGTTTCTTATTCAAAAACAAGGTGAAGTGTTTGTTCTCTTTCTTGAACAAAGTGAATATTTTTTATAATATTGAATTTATAAAGATAATATAATAGTTTTTAAAAATATCTGGAAAATAAAGTAGTTGATAAGACAAATTCATAAGTTCAGTTGGATTAGTTTGCCAACAAACAGCTTAAGGTAGTTCCGCCACGAGACAGTTGAATTATTAAAATTTGGCATACGTATTGTTCAACATGTGAACAACACCTCTATAAAATTTTAACAAGTTTCACCATCCTGAACCCGAGATATATATAATTGAAGTTGACTCAATTAACGCGTAACATATGGACCATGCATAGGCAAACAGCACATTATTAATTCTACGGTTAGTACTAAAATTAAGAAATTTATGAAAAACGAGGAGGAGCTAGAGCAGGATATCACAGATATTGTGAAAAAAAATCAAAGTGATTGACCATCTAGTTTGACAGATATAATCAAAACTACTCTCGTTATTCAAAGGGGGGATCATAGAGAAATGCGGATTGGGCCATGGTACTTTTTAAAGAAGGACGGGGGACCATTTGAGGGTCTGAACGCGAAAAATCCTTCTCCTAGTTGACCCCATCGATTTCAACGATACCCCCCCCCGATTGATAATCTCAATAAAAAGATAAATAAATTGAATTTTATAAAAGGCAAACAGGAAAAGGTATTTGAATTAAGAAGTAATGACAAGTCTAATCTAGAAATGGACTTACAAGAGCTAGCCTCGATTGAAGTACTAGAAAAAAAAAACACACCTACAAAAATTGTGTGCGGTCGAGGTACCCCCATCAGGAATGAAGTTCCTTACGCTTTTTCTTCAACTCCGAATGTAATTCGATATGGAGATTTATCATCACGTGAGGAAAAAGCGTTATGCTCCCTCCATGCGACTTTCTCTCTCTCTCTCTGTTTATTTTTATTTTTTATTTTCTATCATTTTTTTAATGCAAATAATGTAAAGCAAAGAGTCAAATCAAAAAGTTTCAATTAATATTTTATTTATAAAAAATTTTATATAAAATACTGAATTATAAATAATATCGAGGTGGGAGAATATGTTGCCATCAATCTCATGTATCTACCATTTTGTGTTTCTTTTTTCTCAATATGTTTTCCTTTGAAAGTTGACATTGACACCACATTCAATTGTCATGATACCAGAAATACTATACCTATATATCCTTTTTCCAAACTCCTCCGCCACAGTAAAAGGTATTTTATTCCTGATAATACTATTCGTTATATTAAATCAAATTGATGTGCCACATATTCAATGTAAACCATTAATCCAACTTCGGCATACAAAAAACATAAGAAATTATGTCCAAAAAAGGATATTATCATCTAAACACATGTTATAGAGAAATATAAAAGAAATAAAAATATCTTCCACATATTACCACTCAAAGATAATGTTAGATATCCTACCGTTCATGTATCATTTTAAATTTCCCGCAAGTAGAACAGCAGTTCGGATGGTTTCGTACACCTTTGGTATCAAATTCTACCAGTCAACACCTATCGCAAGCCGCGTAAAGGAACTTCATTCCAAAACAAACCTATCGTGATTCAGAAACATCAACCTACTAAAGTAAAATGTGTTCACTCAAAACTACACTAAAAAAAGAAATTCCAAAATCACTAGAAGCACCAAGTGAATTATAAGAAAAAGAACGTTAGCAAACCCAATCTACAACATATCAAGAGTTGCCAAAAGAATTATTGAAAAAACTCAAGTTTGCCTGAAGTCAAGGAATCTGGTTCAAAGAAAACAAATAGTTTCACAGTGCAGTCTTTGGAACGTGCATCGTTAGAGAAACACCACCTATGAACTTCCCCAACAGCCAGATGAACAACAATCCGATTGTAGACAAGACGACTCAGAAGAAATTCAAAACCAACAGCAAACGCCTCAGGTATCTAAATCTACCAACATTCTTCGACAAATTCATAAATTTGCCAGCTCAATTCCCTTTAAAAAAAAGAAGGCTTGAATATTAACTATTCAGATAAAATATCAACAGAATTCCATGAATTGAACAACTTATTCATTTTATTCAACCTTATTATGCTTGTAAAACAACCCACTAGAATATCTATTAGCACGATTCACTATGTTTGCTCAAACTTTAATGACTCTGATAACAAAATAATTACACTGTAATGATTAGATGAACTACAGATTCAAAATAGACACCTGGTTTTTAAATTGACATTGTTTTACTATTTTAGCCTACATTTTAAAAACGATACTACCTACGAGCCATTTTTCAAAAAGTTCACTTTACATGCATTATTAACTTTCTCATCTTTCCTTCTATTTGTAAAATTCTTCAATTCTCTTGAATACCAGCCTTTTTCAATCACCATGGCAGTAACCCTTTCTCTGCCCAACCTATCAGCCAATCTAGTTCATTCAAGTACTTAATTAATTTGTTAATTGAAAGGTATTGTTAACCTCAAAATATAGGTGTTCAATGTTTGGCCTACTTTTTCATGAATTTAATTACATTTGTTACAATGTATTCTTCTCCTACAGAACTTAACACATTCAGTGCCTACAAGACCATTTTAGTTTGAGTTTTATATTTCTATGATCAGAATATTTGTATTTTTTTTATTATTTTGTTTTTATAATATTCCGAAGTAGACTGTTTATTATATAATTATTATATTATGTTAGTTCTTGAATGTGTACTTTTTTGTTCTTTTTAAACTATTAAACTTATCATTCCATCACCCCTTTCATCAAACGCCTCAGATGCGGTCTGCGGCACATATCAAGCTATCGGCTTGCTCTGTGCCCAGACCGCCCCAGGGGCGTTTTTGTTTTTGCAAATAACACCAAAACCCATGTTGGTATAAATGCTACCTAGCTACTACTAACATCAAATTGAAATATTCCCGAAAAAAAGTAGGTGGCACCAGAACAACTCCCCAGAAATAAATAAATTAAATATCTATCTATCTATCACACATGTTACCGGAGCAGCGAATGTGTTAACTTCATGTAATTTGGCTAATGAATCAGAATCGGAAAAATAACAACACTAATTATTAACCTAACCCTACAATCGATTTGTGATACAACAGAATTTGCCGGAGTCTTTCGTATGTATTCAATTTTCGTTCCCTCTCTACCTAGGACCTCAACTTTTAAATAATGAATGCACTTCAATAAGGAAACAAAACTAATATCGCCACTTATATTGTGTATAAAACTGGTTTCAGCTGAAATACACAATAATCTAAACAAAAACACATCAATACAGTGTTTTCAAATACCTCAGGAACAATGAAAGGTACAGTATCTTTTCATGATTTCACCAAGTTCCAAACAAAACTTACCTCGACGATCACCACTTGGTCCCTGTTGGGGCCTGCCCTGTGGCTGAGGTTGTTCCCTCTGAGGCTGCTGTTGTGGGGCACCTCTCGGACCTTGTTCAGGTGAAACTCTTGGAGATTGTTGAGGTGGTCCTCCTGGACCTTGTTGGGGTGGTCCTCTGGACCTTGTTGGGGTGGACCTCTTGGAGATTGTTGAGGTGGTCCTCCTGGACCTTGTTGGGGTGGGCCTCTTGGACCTTGTTGTGGGGGTGGACCTCCTTTTGGGGTGGTGGCCTTGTTGTGGGGGTGGACCACCTCCCCAAACTTGCTGTTGAGGTTGACTCTGCTGTTGGGGTGGACCTCTTGGACCTTGCTGTTGGGGTGGACCTCTTGGACCTTGCTGTTGGGGTGGACCTTGGGCTTGGTAAAATTGCTGACTTGGTCGTGCAGCTTGTTGTTGAGACGCCTGATGTTGGACCCCAATGTGGACGCCATCCCCATCTGGCCGGGATTTCTGTGGTTGGCCCCATGCAGACTTTGGTTGGGCTGATTGTGCGGGTGGTTCAGTCAGTAGAGGACCTATTTAAGAAATAATGAGGTGAATTCTTGTTTCTATTTTATTACTCAAATGTCAGGCAGTGTTTTATTGACTTTAAAAGACGTTTGTAAACAGAAGCATTATGACTGTAACATGCCAGCCAAGGATAAAAATGATTATACCGATAAAAATGATTATACTGTGACCGTGATGAACTCAGAACTATACAGAGGGCATGCTAAGACAGCATCAAAATTATAGTAATCATTTTTACTTCATATTTATAGAAACTGAAATGGAATTACCTTCAATATTCATCTTGGATAAATAAGTTTGTGTGTTTAATGTTCTCTTCAAAAAGTTGCCTATTTCTGATGAAATTATTAGCAGTTCATCAGCACCTGTTTTGCTTAGTTTTTCACTTATCTTTTTTTCCCAAGAAGAAAAAACAGCCAAACTTGTCTCTCCTGTTTCTTACCAGTGTAGGAGCTGAAATATTTTTCCGAGAGGATCTGAGACAATAATATAATAAATGATGGAATGCATTTTAGTATGTAAAAATTCCATGTCATTCTTGTGACTTCAGTAGACATTTGATATGCCTGGAATGTAGTCAACTTTCTTTCTCAGAAATAAGATGCCTACCCTTACAAATATGTTTATTGCAGTTTCACTGTAAATAATAATAATAATAGATTTATTGCCTCTCAAAAATTAAATTGTATGGCAAGGGTGCGAGTTATCATTAAACAGGATGAATAAATGGATGTGTGTTGAACCTAATAGATAATAATGATAATGTTAACTGATATTATAGTAAACTGGTAACTGATGGATACATAAATATATATATATATATATATACATACATATGTATTAGAAAACAAGAAAAGTATTGCAGAAGTACAATCATAGAAACAAGTAGAAAAAGAAACAAATATAGAGAAGAGTTAATAGTAGAGAGTATTATACGGGTGAGCACACAATAACTTTCATTGATAAAAAAAGATTGTAGTTTTGGAACATTCCATAGGCAGGGCCTATCCTATCAAGGGGTGGCTGCAGGCCGCATATAGTTCTATCAATCTAGCAAATTTTTTTTAAACTTATAATAAGTCGAATAAATGTACTGAATGTTCAATAGTTAATGACGCTTCCAGCTCCAGTGGTGAAATTTCTGTTTTTTTTTATGGTACAAGAGGTATATAATTACTTTTCTGCAACCCCATATCGATGGGATTTACTAAAAAAACACGTGAAAAGTCTAACTTTAAAACAGTTAAGTGAAACAAGGTGGGAAAGTCGTATCAATACTATTAGACCTCTAAAACAAGACCTAAAAAACATTATTACCGCATTAAATACCACCAGAGACACGAAAACGAAAATGGGTGCTAAATCAATAATAAAGTCTTGAAACATTTAAATTTGTGTGTTCAATTTTAATTTGGCATGAGTAATTATCAAGAATTGATGTATTGAGTAAAATGCTTCAAAATCCTAAATTAAACATCGCGGAATGCATTGAAGGCTTAGATAATCTTAAAAAAAATTTAGTTTTCAAAGATCTGAGATAATTTTAAAATATTTGTCGATTCAGCAACAACACTTCCTAGAGATTTAGGTATTGATCCCGAATTTCCCATCTCGAAGCTCAGGAATTACCCCCCCCAAGAAACAGCACAATGTTTAAATCGATGGAATGGGCACCACACTCCACATCTCCACTCAAATCTAAAACCTCGTGGCCGCTCTTGTCTCTAGGCATGTTCTCATTAGTCTAGTCGAAAAGTGAGGGAATTTCTAAGAATATGAGCGATGGCTCATTCGATTCGGGATGTCAGTCTGAGAAAGATGTATTTTTCGTTTTTTCACGCCGACGAAAATTTACTATTCTTATAACAAAAAAAATAATTAAAACGGGAGTTTTTTGCTAAACAATTATTGATGGAGAGAATAAAATAACAGGTCCTTGAAGAGGAGGAAATTTCCCATGAAAAAGTCCCTACTCTCGGAACTCTATCTCAATTATTTCATAATTTTAATTCAACGTTGAAAATAGGACTCCACGAGGGCGTTAATGCAGGAGTACAGCATCTCGAGAGAGAGAGCAATGCACATAAAATATTTTTTTATACTATTAAATATTAATTTAAAAACTCAAAAAAATCGTAGTATCATCTGGATACTTGAAAGAATGTAATTTCGTTAGAAAAAAAGTTTTTTCTTGAATTTTGTTAATTAAGTAGTTTTTTTGGAAACGCCAATTTTATTAAAAACCGAATTGTTCACAGAATGATGATTCCATAAGTTTGTTGCTTCCTGGAGCACATTTTACATGTGTACTTGCTAGTTTTCTCTCAAACAGGTCTCTCCATGTAGTGGTCGATGGAGTTTCATCTGACACTCTACTCATAAATGCTGGTGTTCCGCAAGGATCCATTCTAGCACCAACACTATTTTTACTCCACATCAACGACCTATTGAAAGCAACTTCATGTCCCGTACACAGCTTTGCCGATGATAGTACCCTCCATACCGCTTTCTCTTCCAGGGCCCCTATATCAGCCCGTGAAACCAGAAATGAACGAGGAAGAAATGTTAACAATGTAAATATGGACTTAGCAACAATTCTCGAATGGGGATCCAATAACTTGGTAGAATTCAATGCAAACAAAACACAAGCATGTCTTTTCTCTAGAAAAGCCGATCTCACTGTGCCTAACATAACCTTGTCAGGAGTAACCATACCACTGAAGTCATCCATATCGATGCTTGGTATTACTATCAGCAATAACCTGTCCTGGAATACTGTTCCCATATTTGGAGTGCGGCACCTAAACATATCCTGAAGCTATTGGATTCTGTCCAAAAGGGCAATTCGTCTCGCGGTGATGCCTCGCTTACAAACTCGCTCACTTGTCTGGAACACCGTAGAAAAGTTGGCGATTTGTCTCTATTTTATAGATATTTTCATGGGCGATGCTCTTCTGAAATATCAACAATCGTTCCTCCTTTGGCAGTCTCTTCGAGATTAACCCGTCAAGTTCAGTCTTCACACCCCTTCGTGGTCACTTTGGAGACCTGCAGAACATCACTTTCCAAAGACTCATTCTTCCAACGAACTGCGAGGCTTTGGAACTCATTGCCTAGGGAGGTGTTCTCCGAGGCATACAACCTCCAGAAATTTAAGAAGAACACCAACTCCTACCTTCTTTCCCTTGGTTCCCACGATGTTCTCTGAACATTACAGGATATCCCTTTTCGTGGGAACCAGAACATATAAAAAAAAAAAAAAAAAAACTCAATAATATCACGCCATAAAATTGTTTAAAAGTTGATTCTTTTGTTAATTATTAATTTCTAAAGTTAACAAAATATGAGAAATCGAGTAAATATTGTTATTTTTATTGATATTTCACATTATTATCAGTTTTATGTCTGACAACGGCATTTTACGTTTTTTTTTAAATACGCTGTTTGTTCATAAAATATTTATAAACAAATGGATAAGTTGACTATTTTTCAAAAATTGTTTTTTTGCATTAGTTTATTGTAATTAAAAAAAAAAACAAAATTCTAATTTTTTGTTTTTATTGTTTATAATATTTGTTTCTTATTTAAATAATAATAATTCTTTAAAATTAATAATTGGTTCTTCTCTACCCAATAAGAATATGTTTTATGAATAATGTAATTGTTTATTTACTCAACAATTCAACAGACTTTCATTGGCATTATATTTTTTGAAGGTACAAAAAATAACAAATACAACCATATACGACAAACGGTTCAAATTTTTTTTGGTAATTTTTATAGAATTTTCTAGAAAAAATTTCGACCAGTATAATGCCAATCAAAATTTGTTTAGTTGTTAAGTAAATGAACAATTACATTAATAATAAAAAAAAAATCTTATTAGGTAGAGAACCCAATTATTAATTTTAAAGAAAAAAATTCTTAATATATTATTTAAATTATAAAAATATAAAAAAACAATTATAAACAAATAAAAAAAAAAAATTTTTAAATCATAATAATACAAAATAACAGTTTTTGAAAAATATTCAATTCATTTGTTTGTAAATATTTTATAAACAAATTGCATAGTTTTTTTTTAATCGTAAAATGCCTTTGCCAGACATAAAACTGATAATAATGTCAAATATCAATAAACAAAAATTGACAATATTTACTCGATTTCTCATATTTTGTAAACTTCAGAAATTTATAATTAACAAGATAATCAACTGTTAAACAGTTTTAGAGC